>OX451735.1:1525184698-1525393332 GCA_948472305.1 Vicia faba | reverse complement strand
TAGACATGTAATTTAATTAGCACAAGTCTCATGGTCAAGAAAAAAATTCAAATTAGGCATTGAAAACATGGTATAAACATTAAGGTACACAAGCATCATTCAAAAGTGTGTAGTGAGATGTTTACAAGTATGTGAGCAATGAGGCATGGAATTTGAGAATTAGAAGAGATAAGGTCAGAATAAAATACATATAGTTAACATGCATAAAGATCCTAAAAAAATCCTTAAAGCATCAAGGCAAAGTGATCTCAAAAATGGAAACAAGTAGTGGTCAAATCGAAAACCTAATCACGCTCCTAATGAGTCATAATCAACAAGGAAGGGATAGATGAAGAGTGATCATGGTAAGAAGGTATTAAACTACACAATTCAGAATAAAATGACATATAATATTGCATATTTAAGTATCACAAACAACCACAAAAGATAGCATGGGAAGTCTCAAAGTAACACACCAAAACTAGGCACAATAAGTGAGTGGTTGAAAAGGTTTTGAAGTAAACAAGTAGGAAAAGGTTAACCATGAAACATAGAATGACTTGGATTATAAGTAAAATCAAGATGAATAAAAGTAAAGAAACACAAACTTATGCACAAAAGTTGATCTCAAGAAACTTGTCAAACAAGCAAGCATGTAGTCCACATGATGAAACAAGCATAATAAACCAATTACTAGTGAAAGTAAGCAAACGTTGATGTACTTAGGTGTTATGGGAAGTAGCAAACATTAAGTATCACCAACATGGACTTGTTCCAAAGAATGGAAAAGATCATCAAACAATAAGTTCAAGAACTCAAGTAAAATAAGAGAATGTAACTTCTAAAGTGTCACTATGTTTGATTGGCAAATGAATGCACAATCTAGAGATCATAGAAGCATGTGAAATGAGATTATAAGATAGGATATGTGATCAATGATCAAGTACACAAGTTGGACCCTAAGCCTCTAAGAGCTTCACTAATTCACAAGTCTAAAACTAGGTGCAATAAAACACAATGTGGCTCATATCTTATCACCATAATGAATTGACAATTGGATATCAATCAAAGGATAAAGGATAAATTTAATTGAACCATAAAGGGAATTAGAGGTCATAAGTGAACTCGAACAAATTTCATTCAACTTGGATCAATGGTACTCAAAAAAGGATGCTTGAAGACAATCTCATAAACCATGATCACAAAAGATGTCTAGATGAACTTCAAAGTTAAAACAAAAGAGCAATGATGGAGTACTTAAATGGTTCATGAAGTTAAACTCAAGTATCTCATCATATGAGGAGGATTAGATAGGAAGAAGGGGAATTGATTCCTTATGGGTTGCACAAAGTGCATTTCCTATACCTCAACATCAAACCAATTAGGCAAAAGTATGATCAAATGATAAATGAATCAAATGAATTCAAATGGTTCTCAAGTTCTTGAAGAACTATAATTGAACATGTCACCCTTCAAAAAAGGTCATTGGATTCAAAGAATTCTCAAGTTCAAACCAAAATCCACACAACTATACAATTTAGGGTTTTAATAATGGACAAATAAAGGCTCCAAGAAAATGATCATCAACAACTAAAAATATAATCAATAAAATTAATAAAAGTTGATGTGATCTTAAAGAAAACATAAGATCATCATGTGTCCAAATATTGGCCTCTAAATAAGTTCACAAATCCTACAAGACCAATGGAACACATTCACTATATAATTCAAGAAAAAATAGAAAGAAGGCTTTAGAATTCAAGCCAAAACTATTCCTACATCCTTAAGCCTTATAAAAGTCAGAAACATCAATTAGGGTTCTTGAAATAATAAGGAAAGATGCAAATGAAACCCAATTGTCAAGACTAGTTGAGAAAGTCATTAAACTAGACACCTTAAACAAAAAATTTCTGAAAATTAGAAAATAAGAGGATAAAATTAATTAAATATCACTTTCATGATCCTAAGATCTTCAAGAACCATAAACAAATTTATTCTGATTTATAGAATCGAAGGAAATTGGAAATTTAAAGTAATCTTCAAGCTTAAGCAAATAAAACCACAAAATGGACAATTTTCTTTAAAAATTCTCAAATCGAAGAAAAATTATTAATAAATTTGGTTTAAGACCACACGAAACTAAATAAAACATCAAGGAACATCAAACATATTTTTGTGTAATTTTTGTATAAAGGAAAAATCAAAAATAAAATTTAAAATAGAGCATGAACAAATATTTTCAAATAAGGGACACATTTAAACAATTGATTTATTTAATGTGCCAAAAATTTCTTATAAATAAAATAACAAACTTTATGAAAGTAGACCCGTTAAAGTGCATTGTCTAATTTTTTTGGAATTTTTGAGATACTGGAAGCATTTAAAACAAAATCAAAATAGAAAAGGAAATAACATAATTGAAATAGAGAATGGGGGTGCAAATCTGAAAAAAACTTTTGTACTGAAAATAGTAGTAACATGCATTGGGCCAGAGATAAGGGTGTGTGAAGATTAAAAGGGAGAAAGCCCAACACGCCATCAATCCATTTCCATCTTTTTGTTTTATTTGATTTTAAATAAAAAACAAATATATATCAATCGGTCACCCAATTTTTAAGTGAATAAAAAAAAACCCAACCAATCGCGTGCCTCCACGTCATCGTCCCTAACCTCTCTCCTTATTACAAAACCAGAGAAACACGATGGAGAACAAACCCTAACCAGCTTCCATGCACACACTTTCTACCCTTAAAATCTCTCTCAATTCTCAATGAATTTCAAAAGTTCCAAAATAAAACATGAAGCTTAAAGTACGTAGATAACAAACGTGCCAAAAATTATTCAAAATCATGTGTCTATCAGAGAGAAAATACCACTGCAAGTCACGGATTCAAACACAAATTCACAAGATCCAAACATCACACCAACAATTATTCAACCAATGCCTCCATTAGAGGTCTTGCAGATGCAATGAATGAATACTCGTAAAGCTTTTAAAGATCTAAAAACGGAGAGAGATGGAGGATAGAATCCTACCTAGTAGAAGATGGTCCACTGCCTTTGCTAGCTTTAGATCTTTAGAAACCCAGAGATCTATACTCTTCTATCTTCAGAGGACTTAGATAAAGCAATAGAACCAAGAGTTGCTGCGGAAATGAAGATATTCGAGTGGAAAAAGTTGAGAGAGCTCAAACTTTCATATCTACTCTTTTCCTCCTCTTGTTCGTGTCTTGGAATGAGGGTGAGGAGAGTGATTAAATAGCACATGGAGTCAATTTTAATGAGGTTAAAATCTTAATCATGGTTTAATCAAACTTATTGAATAAATTGGATAAAATGGACAAAGGGAATATATGTTGCATTTTACGCTACTATACTAAGGCTTTTGAGTCGTTTTGTAGAGAGCAAAAAGTGTGTGAGGGAAATATCATGTGAGTTGACACATGAGTGGTAAGAGAGAGGATTCGTGGTAACAAATGCTCAAAGTGTGCATTCATGAGATAATGTAATGTTTAGACAAAAGAGGGAAGAAAAAGTGAGGTACATATGTGCACTAATGAGTCACGCAGCCTGCTGCAAGCAACATATAGGGAATGTATCAAAACCAACAAGTTCTCATGCCTTTCAAAAAATGAACATTCAGTTTCCTTCTATTGCTTCTATCTTGACACGTTCTGAATCATATGAGATGCATCCGGGATTTTTGGAAAGAGATGACCATGATGAGTAACTCTTGTGTTGGAGGAAAATGGAATCGAAACTTGGAACTTGAATAAAAACCTCCTTGAAGATTGGTGTTTGAAGCTGATAAGAGAAGTCAAGATTTTCTCTAAGTTAAAGATCAATTTTAGCTTGAGAGAACACTTGACTTTCGAAGAGAATAACTTGAAAATTAAGGGCCCATTTAAGAAACTTCTTGAAGTAAAATTATAGAGCAAAGTTTTATCGTCAACTTTTGTGTTGATGTCATCAACAAATGATGCTTGGATGATACTGGAATCTGAGCAAGAAAGTGATACAAAAATCTGATTACAAAATAACTTGAAAAAATTCTAAGTGTCGGAAACATCTTCTCAAAAGTATCTCACTTTAAAATCTCATAACTTGTTCAATATTGATCCAATGATGATGAAATTTACATGGTTGGAAATATCAGAGAAAGACGAACCATTTTAATTTTGAAATAATTTTGAATAAGAGCTTGTATCGTTGTGTACTCTAGCCACGAAGATCACTAAAGTTACTTGAGAACTTACTAAAAATGGAAAGTTAGAAAAACCCTAAAATTTCCAAATTAAGCAAGTTCTTTTTCAATCTTGATCTTTGATGAATCTTTTGGGACTTCTTGATCAAATTCCATACATTGACCATATTTCACTCGTAGAATATGATATTGACCTTAAAAAGTCAAGAGTTGACTTTTAGCTTGCACAGTTGACTTTTTCCCAATTCAACTGATTTGCAATCATTTGATCAATTGAACGTCTCTTGATCAAAATTAATGGACAATATTCCATCCATAGATGCTTAGGAACATGTAGAATATCATGGAACCAAGTTTTGCTCAAAAAGGCAGAGATAAATTGACTTTGACCAAAACTCTAGTTTTTAGTCAAAATGATAGGAGATGAGCGCACAACCTTAAAACCCTAATTCCTCTGGGCATCTTGGGGAATCTCTTGAGAAAAATGTCTAAGATGATGATAAGATGATAATGCTTCAAATATTTTGTCCATGAATGCGACCATACTTCAATTGATCACAAATTTACCACAAGGACCAAAGAGATTAGAGGAGTTTATTCCTTCCAATACTTTGGTGAATTTCAATCATTTGATGGGATGGTGAGCAAAATGGGATGTCTTGAGGCATGTGAAGCCTTTGCAGCTTGAGTAACCAAAATAATGAGGATATTGGATCCTCCTTGCACTAATTGACAATTCATCCATCTACTTTTGCTTAAGAAAACCAAAAGACAATGACACCTTGATCCCATCTCAAAGGAATGAATATGCATGCTAAGATGAAACATAAGTAAATTAGGTTAAAAAAGAAAAGGGAAAACTTTGGGGTGTAACAACTGCCCCTATTCAATCATCTTAAATCTGAGGGTGAGATTGGTCGTTAGCCTTTCGAACTTTCATGGTGGAAGAGGATTGAATACCAATAGAACCGTAAAATTTGCACTCTGGAAAACAAAAGAAAGTCAAGTATATATATTTTTTGGTTTTTCTATATTTTTTATTTTTGTTGGTTTTGGAAAGATGATCACCTGATGGTGGAATTTTTAGAAATGAACGTTGATCGAAGGAGAACTTACCCTGAAAATAAATACTAGTCGGAGGTAGATTCTTAACAAAGATGCCAATAAACATCGGAACATGTCAGACCGAGGGAAGACATACAAAGTAAATAGACTTGATGAAGGAGTCTCTTAATGTAACATCCCGATTTTTATTAACTATTTTATTATTTATTTATTTATTTATTTATTTATTATGTGGTATGATAATTATTTAATTAATTAGTTATTTAATTATGTGACTATGTGCTAATTGGGTTATTAAGTGTATTAATGAATGAAATAACTAGTTGGGACTAATAATGAGAAATAGAAGTAATAAGGGTGTGTGTACAAGTAAGAACATTAGTTATATGATACTAGTTATTAAGGAAACAAGGTTAGAGATTCATTTTGTGAAAAACAAGAGAAGAGAAGAGGCAAGGGAGAAAAGAGAAGAAAAAGGAGAAAAGGCAACCCTAGAGTATTCAACCTAAGAGGTAAGGGTGGGTGTGATACAGAGGGAGAACTGACTTGGGTGTTTTTCATTTTATCGCAATTGTTGCAGATAGCAAGAGTCGCCACCGACTTTTCTTTTATCCAATAAAGGAAAGGGTGAAAAGAACAGGAAAGACCTTTGAGAATTTTTCTTGAGTTCGGGGGGTAGGTTATGAAAAGGGAAGGTGTTAGCACCCTTTTCATTTGTAGTTATCTACGGGCTCTTAGTTGCTTGTTAGATCACTTTTGAAATTGCTTTGTTTGAAATGTGTTTGTGGTGGATTTTGAAAGTATTTTTGAAAAGCTCATTCGTTTAGGCAAACTTTGTAATGATTCTCGTCTCTATAAGAATGCATACAAAGTTTTGGACTTTTTGAAAATATTTCATGTTTTTGAAAGTGTTTTGTGTATTTTGAAAAATGTTTGCTTTGGAGATGTATTCTGAGCAAGCAACTAAGAACGTTCTACCTACTCAAAAGTATTTTGTTCATTTCTCTCTTCCTTTGATATTGTTATCTCACTATTGATTGGTAAGTAAACCTATCTTTGGATGTTGTAGGTGTTTAGGTATTGGCTTGCATTTTTGGTAAATCCCAAGTGTATGTGTGAATGTCATGACTGATGTCATAACATTCTAGTTTAGTTTGTACTGACTCATTAGGTACCTTTGCAGAAAAATATTGTAATTCAAGTACTGATGTTTATAAATGTGTATCTGAGCATTTTGCAAAATAATCACATTTTGCTAAATCTGTATACAGGTTTTCTCAAATGTCATAACAGATGTTATGACATCCTGTTCTGAACTAACAGGTTTGCAGGTTGGATAAGTCTGAGTTTTTTCAGGAAAATAACTCAGTCTTTCCTGAACAGAATCCTGCGTTTTCTGAGGGGTAACCTAGCTCAACCCTAACCTGGTTAATAAAGTCCTGTGACCTGGTCTTTAGGTCAAACGGAATTAACCCTAGGTTTTTGTGGAAACCCTAACTGAAGTTGCAGCTGCTATATATTCAACAGAGCTGCTGTTTTGCAAGGAACATATACATAATGTAATATTGGGGGTGTTCTGTCAGGTAAACCTGTCGGTCTGTGGCAAGGTTACCATGTGTATAACTCGATACCTGTAGGTAAGAGTTTGAGTGTTCTTGGACGAAGCTGTGAAGCAAGTCTAAGTATTTTTGCATTACTTCAGATTCATTGTAATGTAGGAAACCAAGTGGGAGGGCACTACTTCTTGAGTAGGAGTAAGACTTCTGTTGTTGCGACAATAGGAATGGAAACTGGTAGGTTTCTATCTAGGAGTTCCTAGGTATAGGTTGCACTGGGTAAATGATTAAGTGAGGGATGGGAACTTGTGAAGTTTAGTCCTAAATTAATATTGCTGATAGTGGATCTTCTTCCTGGCTTGGTATGCCCCCAGAGTAGGTGTGTTTCACCGAACTGGGTCAACAACTGATTTGTGTTTTTACCTTCAACACTTTATAATTCTGTCTGTTATATATCAAGGTAAAACTGTAATGTTGTAACAGATGATGTCTCAGAACATGTTAAGACATCATGCTGATATCTGTGCAAGAGAAACAGAACTGTGAAGGTTGTTTGCTCTCTGCTGATCATGTGCAACAGATGAACAGAACTAGGTACATCGTGTGTTCTATCCTCTGCACCTTCAAAGTATATCTGGCTCAGCTTGGATAAAATTGTGTTTCTGTTATTCTTTAGTACTGAATCACGAAAAATTGGGTATATACCTTGCAGTGTATTTATTATGTCATATCAGATGTCTAGACATTGAGTATAACATCTGAAGACTGGCATACACCAGAATTTCAATTGGTATCAGAGCAGGCATCCTGTTCTGTTTCTGGATGAGATCCATGGGTGACACTTTCTGGTATCTGCAAGGTCAATCTTAGTACTGGAGATTGTAACCTGGAAAGGTTTGTTATTTCCCTGAATGGTCCCTTAAAGTGGGAGGATGGACTATTCATGACAGGAACTGTGTGTACCTGTCTTTGGTGATTGGCATTTGGCCTGGTTGTGTGGTAGCTGCTCCAGGTTTGATTTATTTTCAAACCTAGGATTTGTGTACACCTAAAGTGTGTGTGCAAAGATTGAGTTGTATTATGTTCTTCCGCTGTGTAATACTTGGCAAAACTCAAGCTCTGATGTGTTTCCCCTCTTGTGGATTGAAGGCTACTGTATTCAAGAATTCAACATAAACTATTGAAGATGTCACAGATACTTGAGTCCTCTCAAGTCCACTCATGAAGACGTTCTTCGTTCAGGATGGTAAGAATCACATAATCACGGATTAGTGTTATACGAAGACCTTGAAGAATTTCAAGGAGGGCCTTGTTCCAAGGTGATGGAACTGATGTCTATGTGATGGTGGAACAAGTATGCAGCTACTAGTTGAAGAGCATATGTTTTGGGTGTCAAACAAAGGGATACTTTTGTTTGGAACCTACTTCTGACCTGGAAGAGGAGACATCTGTGTGTGCAAAGTTGACAATGGTAGAGTCAACTATGTCTGTGTGCTCCCGAAGGTTACTTTTAGGAGTCAGAACTCTAGAAGTGAAGCTGGTTGAGATGTGACATTGATCAGGGCTGAGCAGTTGTTCCCTGGAGTACTATGGTGTGAATAAAGACAAGCTCATTGGTTAATAAAAGTCAATGATGGTGCAGCATTATTGCTCCTTCATAGAAGTAGATTGGGATCATGAATCTTGTCATTTAAACATCATGATTAGAAGTGGAAGATCTTTCAAGATGTGAGAATTTGAAGACTCAGAATTTGGTTAAGGTAGTATGTTCTGGCAATACATATCTACTGATGATTGGTGTTGTTGTCTTCTCTGAAGTACTTAAGGTCAGCAGAAGTCTGATTGGTGTGATTGGAGTATGAACAGGTATAACTCTTGGAGTTACTTGAATCTGGTAGGGATGTCATATGTCATGTCGAGACATTTGTGTACAATGCATGGATATTTTGTGTGGAGCTTCCATGATTGGTAGGTTGAGGGGGAGATTTGGTTAACCTCCTCACATTAGTTCAGCCTGGTGTTTAGCTGGCTGTTGACCTATGTCACATGGGTTCTGGGTGTTGTGTGACATATTTGCAAGGAAGGATTCATCTCTCTCATTCCTAAGGATGAATCTGATCTAGCAGGAGTTTCAAATCTGTTGAGGTGAGTAGATTCTATTTACTTGAGTCAAGGGTGGCAACCTAGATATCTCAACTCTTTGGTCTCTCAAAGAAAGTGCTTACAAGAAGAAGATATTAACACACGAAGAGTATGTCAAAGTATTCAAATGGTGAAAGTATCCTACAGAATAATGGGAAGGATTTATGATCAATTGCTATTTGTGACAAGTACAAGTATTTAATTGAGTATCCTTGGAGTTCAAGATAACTGATGTTCTTAAATATGTGGGAACATTCCTTCTTCTAGACCCTGTGAAGAATCACAGAAAGAGTGATGCTTTAGAGCTATCTCTTTGATGACAGCAAAATCATTTGATCCTTGAAAAGGTTTCCTGGAAACGTGTTCAGACTTGAAGCTACAAGAAGAAGAAGACATCATAATCTTGATGATGGTTACTTGGATCAGTCTGGTTCTGATCTAGGTAAGGAAGTAAATTAGAGAAGGAGGTGAATTCAACAACTAGATGTTATAACATAATGTTGTGACATTTGGCTCAACATCAGATTCTTGGTTGGTGAAGTGGCACATCAACTTAAGATAGGATGATCTACGAAGTTGAAGATTGGATACTTCAAAAAGATCATCTCTTTGCAGCTCTTTGGAGTTGTTGGGTGGAGAAGATGTTACATGTTCCTGTCTTAGTGTATCTAAGCCTTTTGTGATAACTTGTAGCTTGAAGTTCAAATTTCAATTGGAAGATCAGAATATCTTTGGGAGAAGTCTAATAAACATGGAGAAGTCAAAAGGTGGCGTTTGATTTTTTTATGAGGATTCATGAAGGAGATAATCAAACAGTGGCATTTGGTCTATCTCAGCAGTGGATTCAGAGAATCAAGATAATCAACATGTGGCAGCTGATTATTATCGAGAAAGTCTGATTCAGAGTATGAATGCGTTCAACCAATATTGTTGAACAGAGGGTGAGCTCTTGAAGACATGAATATGCGTCTTATGTTTCCCATTCATCAAGGGGTCTTATTTACTTTGAATCAGAAGTTGTCTTGAAGGTCCAATTGAGTATTGAATGTGACCTACTTGTTTCCATGAGGAGAAGTGATTGTCTCTAACAGGGGGAGTATTGGTTTGTACGAAAAGTCTTCATCAAACTCGTAGGATATAAAGTATGCTAAGAACATTGTAAAGAAGTTTGGTATGGAGAATGCAAGTCACAAAAGGACCCCTGCTCCTACTCATCTAAAGCTTTCCAAAGATTCAAGTGGGGTTAAGGTGGATCAAAGTCTGTACAGAAGCATGATAGGAAGCTTGCTGTACTTAACTGCCAGCAGACCTGATATTGCCTTTGCAGTTGGAGTTTGTGCTAGATACCAAGCTGATCCCAAAGTCAGTCATATCAATCAAGTGAAGAGAATTTTGAAGTATGTAAGTGGTACTTACAACTATGGATTGATGTATACTCATGGCTGTGAACCAGCTCTGACTGTCAAAATGTCTCAAACACCATCATCATCCAATACGACTATTTCAACCTCTTCCTCTGATCAAGATTCTAGGACAATCTCTTCTTGTCTGGACTCTGAAGTTCTGGAAATCTCTTCTCGTAGAAAAGTGGGAACTAACCCCACCAAGGTCAAAGAATTGAGAACAAGACATGCAGGAAAGTCCCAAGCTTCTGCCTCTGGTAATTCATCTCATCCTTCTTCTTCAATTCCCCCTGAAATTGCAAATAGGGAAGGGACAGCCTATGTTAATCAAGCAATAGCAAAAATTGTTTCAAGAACTCTGAACGAGAACCACTCAGTTCCTGGCATTTCTGTTCCTCTGAACCAAGGAAGTTCAAATGCTGAAACAAATCCAGATGTCTCTAAGAATGTTGAGACATCAAACAAAGAGAAGAATGCTGACATTGCTCACAAGAAAAGGAAGAAGCCTGAATCCTCTGAGTCTGATAACAGTGCTTGAAGGTTGGTTGCTGTTTGGTGGTGTTGCTGGTTGGTTTTTGGAAGTGTATTCAGTTGTTTTCTGCTGCTGCTCTTATTATTTTGTTTTGGATAACTGTATAATTTTATGAACATGTATCTTTGGCCCATTTGTGGCTAAAGAGGGGGAGAATATTTTGGTACTTACTTAATTAGTACTTGACAGTCTATTTTTCTGCTGTCACTTATTTCTGCTGCTATCTATCTCTGATTGCTTAGGGTCTTTAGCCAAAAATCTTCCAAAGGGGGAGTTTGTAGGTGTTTAGGTATTGGCTTGCATTTTTGGTAAATCCCAAGTGTATGTGTGAATGTCATGACTGATGTCATAACATTCTAGTTTAGTTTGTACTGACTCATTAGGTACCTTTGCAGAAAAATATTGTAATTCAAGTACTGATGTTTATAAATGTGTATCTGAGCATTTTGCAAAATGATCACATTTTGCTAAATCAGTAGACAGGTTTTCTCAAATGTCATAACAGATGTTATGACATCCTGTTCTGAACTAACAGGTTTGCAGGTTGGATAAGTCTGAGTTTTTTCAGGAAAATAACTCAGTCTTTCCTGAACAGAATCCTGCGTTTTCTGAGGGGTAACCTAGCTCAACCCTAACCTGGTTAATAAAGTCCTGTGACCTGGTCTTTAGGTCAAACGGAATTAACCCTAGGTTTTTGTGGAAACCCTAACTGAAGTTGCAGCTGCTATATATTCAACAGAGCTGCTGTTTTGCAAGGAACATATACATAATGTAATATTGGGGGTGTTCTGTCAGGTAAACCTGTCGGTCTGTGGCAAGGTTACCATGTGTATAACTCGATACCTGTAGGTAAGAGTTTGAGTGTTCTTGGACGAAGCTGTGAAGCAAGTCTAAGTATTTTTGCATTACTTCAGATTCATTGTAATGTAGGAAACCAAGTGGGAGGGCACTACTTCTTGAGTAGGAGTAAGACTTCTGTTGTTGCGACAATAGGAATGGAAACTGGTAGGTTTCTATCTAGGAGTTCCTAGGTATAGGTTGCACTGGGTAAATGATTAAGTGAGGGATGGGAACTTGTGAAGTTTAGTCCTGAATTAATATTGCTGATAGTGGATCTTCTTCCTGGCTTGGTATGCCCCCAGAGTAGGTGTGTTTCACCGAACTGGGTCAACAACTGATTTGTGTTTTTACCTTCAACACTTTATAATTCTGTCTGTTATATATCAAGGTAAAACTGTAATGTTGTAACAGATGATGTCTCAGAACATGTTAAGACATCATGCTGATATCTGTGCAAGAGAAACAGAACTGTGAAGGTTGTTTGCTCTCTACTGATCATGTGCAACAAATGAACAGAACTAGGTACATCGTGTGTTCTATCCTCTGCACCTTCAAAGTATATCTGGCTCAGCTTGGATAAAACTGTGTTTCTGTTATTCTTTAGTACTGAATCACGAAAAATTGGGTATCTACCTTGCAGTGTATTTATTATGTCATATCAGATGTCTAGACATTGAGTATAACATCTGAAGACTGGCATACACCAGAATTTCAGATGTGAAGGGACGGGCGTGGGTCATCGTATAGTCATAGATAGAAATGTTATGAGATATCTTAGTATTTCTCTTAAGGGACTAAGATCATTCGTAAGGAAACATTCATAGCGTCATCGAGGACTATGATCTTGTATTTTTGGTTGTTTTTTCTAAGGCATCTCACATGCATAACATGACCATTTTCTCAAGGCAACAAGTGGATTTAACCCCAGGGGTGTAGTGTGCAAGTGTTTTGATTTCATGCATTGTTTGTCTTGGATTAGGGTTGTCTAAGGATTGATTTTAGTCTTACCATACACACCCTAGTTACTAGCATTTATATTTGAAAGCGGTAAATTGCAGAAAATAAAGTCCTACGCCATTACACCGTTTAAGGGGATAGGGGTACAATTTACAAATGGGGATGGATAGGAGCTTAAATATTAAAACCATATTGAATTGTGATGAAGAAAATATATGAAAATAGATAAAACTGTGTAAAAGAATGGAAAACTGGATTTTGGAATATTATGTGTCAACATATGCTCCTTTGCATCGACACATAATCTTGTCTTGCTCCTGTAAGTCCAAATCAATTCAGTATGAGTCAATGCATAAGGGTATGTGTCAAATCATTCTCTGCATGTGTCAACTCATACGTGCTTTGTGTCGACTCATACACTCTTTATTCCTTATGTTTTGTCCCTGTATAACAGTATATGTCGACACATAAAGGCTTTGTGTCGACTCATAACCTGTTTTTCCACTAAGATGTATCGAATCATGTGGGTATGTGTCGACTCATACTGTAATTTTCTTATTCTATCATTGCTTCGCTGCATACATGGGTTAGTGCTCAACACATGGTTAGTGAAAATGAAACATAAGTGTGATCGGTGGAAATAGAACTGACTGTTTTTTAGCTGGTTTCGCGAAATGTCGCGGTAAGCAAGAGTCGCCACCATCTTTTATGTTCTCCAACATGGAAAGGACAAAAGCACAGCAAAATTCCTTATTCGAGAATGTTTCTCGGTTCGGGAGGTAGATTTATAGAAAGGGAAGGTGTTAGCACCCTTTCTATCCATGGTTATCCATGGGCTCTTAGGTACTTGCTCTTATGTTTTCAAAATATGTTTGCTTTTCAAGTGTGAGTGGGTTTGGAAAAAGTTTCTTTGAAAACTTCTAGGTAACTCTTGTATCAGTCCTCAAGAGTGTATGAAGTATTGTTTGAAACCTTTTTGAAAGTGTAAGGTGTGAAAAGTATTTTGTTTGTTTTGAAAAGAGCAAGTACCCATGAGTCATCTACCTACCCTAAGGAATTAAGCTGTGTAAGAGTCCTTTAGATAGTGCTATCCCACCATTGAGAGGTAGGTAGCACCGTCGTTGGAGTTGTTCGGGTCAATTCGATTATCGGGACAGTGTGGTCACCGAAGCAACGGTAGGACATCTTAGAAGTAACCCTAGCATCTTATATCCTTTTTAATCCGAGGCAACCGTTTCGAGGCAACTGGATCTTAGACAAAGGGTGACCTCTAAGACGTCCTATACTTGATGACCACGTTTCGAGGCAACGAGTGAAGCGTACCCTAAGAGTGGCATGTGCTTTGTGTGTTGTTTTTCAATTAATTGTCTTTGTACATGTTATTTGTGAGCTACGGGTTAATTTCATTTACATACATTCTTTCATGCATTGTTAACAGTTAGGGGTGCGGAAAATTAAAGTGCGGGAATGTAAAGCTACGCTATTACAAGGCGCGGGTCTATACATCGCCAAAAATACAAAGACCCGTTTTGATAAAGTGCGAAAATAAAGAAAGCAATAAACCTAATTACTATTACATTCTTGAAGCAGTTACATAATAATCAAAATAAAATAAATGCGCGCGAATAAAAAATAATCGGGAATGTCTTAAGGGTTTTGACCCTTTTAAGAAAAGAAATGATTTTTTTAAATCTTTTTTGTGATTTAAATGAAATTAAAACTAATGATTAAACTAATTAATTAATTATTAAAAGAAAAAATGTTTTTTGTGTTTTTTTAATGAAAATAAAGAGAAAATAAATAGAAATTAAAAGTTAGTAAAAACCTAATTCTAAATTGTTTTTATTTATTGTAAAAGAAAATTAAAATACAATCTAATTAAACTAAATTAATTTATGTTAGTGTTTATTTACAAAAATAACATGAAATTAATAATAATAATAATAATATTAGTTCCTTTTTTGATTTTTTATGAAAAATATTATTAAGTTAATAATACTAATAATTAATAATAAAAAACAGGTTATAAAAGAAAAGAAAAATAAAGAGATAAAAAGAAATAATAAAACCAAAGGGAGGTATGGGCCAGAAATGGGGTGTTGTGAATTGAATTGTGAGGCCCATTTGAATCCAGCTCGTTGACTTTCTGGACTGCCTGCGCCTGTGTTGACTCATGAGCATGGTGCTCATCATTTTCTGGCCCTTGAATCTGCTTCTGAGGCCACTTGGCGCCCTCCTGGGTGAGGTGTATGATATGCCTTCTTTGGAATGCTGCACAAGAAAGCATTAGAAAAAGCAACGTGGAATTATGGGGGGACCTGGAAATCGAACCCAGGTCCCAGTGATGCCTAGCCATGTCTCCAGCCACTGAACCACTCATGCACGTTTGTTAATATAATGGCTACTAAATATTATATAAAAAGAATGCGTTATATGCTAGAAAATAGAAAATAGCGCGCATGATTTGAATTAACCAATCCCATCCTTCCACGCCTCATCTTCTTCGTTCCTGAAACAAAAAACACAGGCAAATAACGGGGGTTTTAAACCCCCACAAAATGACAATGTCCAAAATAGCGATTAGGCATAGGTGCAAGATAAATTGGGCGCGAGGTATGCTTTGGATTCGTCTCATCATGCTGATTCAACCATGGGTGTTTGGAGGGTTAACTTTACAGTATGGGAAAAACCCCAATTCAAAAGCTTTGAAACCCTAGAACCTAACAATGGCAACTTTCATGTTAGAGCATCATAATCAAATTAAACTATATAGAAAGCTTCGTATGAATGTCAGCAATGCAAAACAGTAACCAAAACGTATTAAGGATGCGTAAAAAAATGGATTTTGATTATGAAAAAAATGGTGAATCGTGTGACTGTATGGAGGCGATTCTTGAAGGGCTAAGGCTCGTTCTTGATGGCAAAAGGTTCCTGGAAGTGTTGGGAACGCGTTTGGATCAAAAGAAGGGTTCAAATTATGCTGGAATAGGGATTTCAGTTTGTGACTTTTCTTTGGAATTTTTGGAAATTGGTTATGCTGCCTCAGAGGTTTCTAGGTCGTGAATCATGTATGGGAGGCTTGCATATATGTCTATGAATGTAATCAAGTGACTTTAGGAGCCTTAATACCAATGCAATGATGTTTGAGATTTTTCCATAACCACCATTAAAGAAACTTGCCATTTTTGTTTAAAATTTGAATTTCATGCTCATAATAGGCTTGGCACGAATTTGGTATGTGACTTATGATGCATCAAGGTCATTCAAACCACAAGATATCCTTTGATTAATTTTTTTGATTTTTATTTGAATTTTATGGATTTAAAATGAATTAAATCAATAAAATTAAATAAAAATAGAAAAATTAATGTTTAATCTTGAAATTAATCATGGGACACGTGGGTGGCATGACAAGGCTGAACCAAGTGGAAAAAAGTGGGCCCTTTTGTCAAAAATTGAAGTTTCAAGGATAGTTGACTTTGGCCATTTCACAAAAATTTCCCAACTTCTCCAATGCATATCTTGCTCAATTTTGATCATATGAACATGTTCTTGGACATTTTGGAAAGGTATTGAAGTCCTCTAACCAATGCATTTGGTCCCATGTCATTTTGATCTACCAATCTCAAGTTATGGTCTTTGACTTAAAGTGCCTTTTTGTTGACTTTTGAAAATGACCTATAATGTTGAAATTGATAACTTTTTGTGAGAGCATTTCTTGGACTTGGAATGTGAAGATGAATTGTAGGAAATGTCCTCCCCTTCAAAATGAGCATTGGATGGGATTTTTATGATGAACCATGAAAAAGTTATGCCTTGGTCAAGTTACAGTTGACTTTTCAACTGTCCAAAAATAGAAACTTTTGACACCTTGATGATTTTTGAGCCATTCTTGTGAAATCATGGTCAAGATTTGACCAAATGATGACTGTGGCTTCAAAATAAGATGTTGACCAAAAAGTTTGACTTTTGACTGCCAAATGACCATTTTGCCCCTATAGTTGATTGTGAAGCAATTAGGGTTTTTGACTATGCAACTTGACCTTGTGAGCCTTGAAACTTGGCATGTAGATGCTTGACAATGTATATGAGCATATGGGACTTGATTGAGCCCTTGAAAACCTCAACTTCCTTGCAAAAACCAAAACCCTAATCTTGACTGGCTTAGGAGGATGGTTGGTTGTGTAGCCCTTGAGTAGACTTGAGCAAATTGAGATGATGCTTGTCAAAACTTTGAAGAATATGGGAGGGCAAATTTTGGGGTACAACAGTTGCCCCTGTTCAATCTTCTTAGACCTGAGGATGTAGATTGGCTTGTGTGCCTTTCGTGATCCGAGGGTGGAAGATGATTGAACACTAGAGTGCCCAGAAATTTGCACTCACAAAGTAGAGTATCAGCAGTGTGACAGCGAGAATGGGCTTACAGATGCCATTTGGAGATATGGGGGATAGGAGGATGGGCTTATAGATGCCATCTGGAAGTGTGACAGAATCTTGTCGGGAATGGGCTTATAGATGCCATTTGGAACTGTAATGGGAGGATGGGCTTATAGATGCCATCTAGGTGTCGATCGCGTAAGAGATTCCTTAGCGAGAACTTGCGTACCTGAGAAAGAAAGATAATTACCTGGCCTGTTACAGGGGTTGATCTTCAAACTCTTCATGCAGACATGCCCTGGCTGGATACAGGTATCGAATCTACAATTGGTTGCTCACAGATGTGCTCTGGCTAGATACAGGAATCGAATCTGGAATTAGTCGTCAACAGATATGCCCTGGCTGGATACAGGTATCGAATCTTCAAACTCTTCAGACGTGCCCTGGCTGGATACAGGAATCGAATATGGAAATAGTCGTCAACAGATATGCCCTGGCTGGATACAGGAATCGAATCTTCAAACTCTTCAGACGTGCCCTGGCTGGATACATGAATCGAATCTGGAATTAGTCGTCAACAGATATGCCCTGGCTAGATACAGGAGTCTAATCTTCAAACTCTTCAGACGTGCCCTGGTTGGATACAGGAATCGAATCTGGAATTAGTCATCAACAGATATGCCCTGGCTGGATACAGGAATCGAATCTTCAAACTCTTCAGACGTGCCCTGGCTGGATACAGGAATCGAATCTGGAATTAGTCGTCAACAGATATGCCCTGGCTGGATACAGGAATCGAATCTTCAAACTCTTCAGACGTGCCCTGGATGGATACAGGAATCGAATCTGGAATTAGTCGTCAACAGATATGCCCTGGCTAGATACAGGAATCGAATCTTCAAACTCTTCAGACGTTCCCTGGCTGGATACAAGAATCAAATCTGGAATTAGTCGTCAACAGATATGCCCTGGCTGGATACAAGAATCGAATCTTCAAACTCTTCAGACGTGCCCTAGCTAGATACTGGAATCGAATCTGGAATTAGTCGTCAACAGATATGCCCTGGCTGGATACAGGAATCGAATCTTCAAACTCTTCAGACGTGCCCTGGCTGGATACAGGAATCGAATCTGGAATTGATCGCCCACAGATATGCCCTGGCTAGATACAGGTATCGAATCTGGAATTGCGACAGTTGATAGTAATCATCTTTGTATTGACCTTTTTCCTGAAAAGGCAAAACATTAGTTGTATGCAATGTCATGATGTATGAAGTGCATGATGTCATGATGTGTATGATAATGTAATGTTTATGAATGTATTTTCGTCTAGGAAAATAAATCCTTGATGAATGCCGGGAAGCTGAATCCTGGGCTGATGTTGAAGAGTGAAGTTCTTCATTTCCGCCGGGGACGAAGGTTGTAAGAATAACCGGTAGGAGAAGATGACTCCATTGAGGAATAAACTTGCTGGAGAGATTACTCTGTGGGGAATTACTCTGTGGGAAGAGATACACTTCGTTGAGGTTCCGATGAGAACTCTGCTGGGGATTCCGTTGATAAGTTTTGTTAGAGGATTTGATGAACTCCGCTGGGGGTAGGAAGAACTTCGCCGAGGACGATCTTTCCATGGCAATTAGCTGAGGATAACCCAGTTATAAGCTATGGTGGAGAATAACCTTTGAATAGAGCCGGGGATATGCGTTCGTACTCTGCAGGGGATAAGCTTCCAGAATCTACTGGGGATAAGCTTCCCACTGGGGAGATTAATTCAACTTTCCTGGGGAAACTTTTGGACTGCACTAGGGAAGTGGCTCCACTGGGGTG
Organism: Vicia faba; assembly: GCA_948472305.1. Lineage (NCBI taxonomy): Eukaryota > Viridiplantae > Streptophyta > Magnoliopsida > Fabales > Fabaceae > Vicia > Vicia faba. Next base: position 1,525,374,450 of record OX451735.1, on the reverse strand, counting down.
TCTGGTATTCCTCCGGGGAACAATCTTATACCAAGACTGCCGGGGATGCTTGCTTAGGAACATCTGTATACTCCGCTGGGGAATATTGAGATCTTCTGGGGATACCCAACTTCCTTAAGACTGACAGTAAACTAACTCTGCTTGGGGAGAGTGTTTCTGTTTTGCTGGAGAATACTGTGCCTTTTTAGGGCTGACGGGAGACCACCTTTGTTTATGAAGAATTGTTGATTGGTCTTACTCTGCGGGGAGTGAAGGTAATTTGGTTATGTTCTTCAGCCGAACCTACCTTGGTGCCTTGGTGGACAAAGCAACTAGATCGTTTAGACAATTCTGATTGTCCCTGTTTCTAATGTCACCTGTAATTAGTCCTTTGTTTCGTATGCAACTATTTATGATTAGCAATTAGTGTCAAATGCATATATCAAAATTGAACATTGGACGTTCTTCGCAAAACAAAACAGAAAAAGGAAAAATAATTGGCAACTTGTCTGAAAAAATGATTTCGTATTGATTTTTGTTGAATTCGCCTGTAAATAGGCGTTTATGTACAAGAGGCTGATGTCCTAGTAAGAGAACGCCGCCGAACAACATAGAGTTTATACAATTTTTTAAAAGGAAAACAAAACAGCTATGTGAAAAATCCCACTGGGTTCCAACTCTGCTATCGCCTTTATGCCTTCAAGCGTCTCATCACTTTGCTGCTTAGTTGAAGATGAAGCTGATTGATTGATGCCGTCTGAACCTGATAGTTGATACCGAATTCTGGATGCAAAGTGATCCAAATAGTATTACGCTTATCCCTAACTTTTGCCTGGACCGCCCTTTCGGGTTTTCAGTCCACCGGGATACCCATTTTTGCCCAAGCCGCCTTTTCAGGTTTTCGACTTGCCGGGTGTACAGATTTTTTTCATTTCATCCCTTATTTTTGCCCGAACCCTTTTGGTTCACCGGGAAGCCCTTATTTTTGCCTAGGTGTGTCAACCTAGCGGGTCTTTAGTTCATGCGTAGTATCTTTTTACTATGTCTGCATTGGCAGGGTGAGGAAGGTCGTCACCGTCCATGGTAGTTAGGATCATGGCTCCTCCTGAGAAGACATGTTTAACCACAAATGGCCCTTTGTACTTAGGGGTCCATTTGCCCCTGGGATCACTTTGAGGAAGAATGATGCGCTTGATTACCAGGTGTGATCGGTGGAAATAGAACTGACTGTTTTTTAGCTGGTTTCGTGAAATGTCGTGGTAAGCAAGAGTCGCCACCGTCTTTTATGTTCTCCAATATGGAAAGGACAAAAGCACAACAAAATTCCTTCTTTGAGAATGTTTCTCGGTTCGGGAGGTAGATTTATAGAAAGGGAAGGTGTTAGCACCCTTTCTATCCGTGGTTATCCACGGGCTCTTAGGTACTTGCTCTTATGTTTTCAAATATTTGTTTGCTTTTCAAATGTGTGTGGGTTTTGAAAAATTTTCGTTTGAAAAATTTCTAGGTAACTCTTGTATCTGTCCTCAAGAGTATATGAAAAATTTGTTTTGAAAACTTTTGAAAGTGTAGGTGTGAAAAGATGTTTTTGTTTGTTTGAAAAGAGCAAGTACTTAAGAGAAACCTACCTACTCTAAGGAATTAGGCTGTGTAAGAGTCCTTTAGACAGTGCTATCCCACCATTGAGAGGTAGGTAGCACCATCGTTGGAGGTATTCGGGTCAATTCGATGATTAGGGACAGTGTGGTCACCAAAGCAATGGTAGGACACCTTAGAAGTAACCCTAATGTCCTAGATCCTTTTATCCGAGGCAACCGTTTCGAGGCAACTGGATCTTTAGACAAAGGGCGACCTCTAAGACACCCTATACTTGATGACCACGTTTCGAGGCAACCAGTGAGGCGTACCCTAGAAGTGGCATGTGCATGTGTGTTGTATTCAGTTAATGTTTATCTTGTACATGTTATTTGTGAGCTACGGGTTAATTTTATTTACATACATTCTTTCATGCATTTAACAGTTAGGGGTGCGGAAAGTAAATTGCGGAAATATAAATTCTACGCTATTACAAAGCACGGGTCTATACATCGCCAAAAAACAAAGACCCGTTTTGATAAAAGTGCGGAAAGTAAAGAAAACAATAAACCTAATTACTATTACATTCTTGAAGCAGTTACATAAATATAATGAATTAAAATAAATTGCGTGCGAAAGAATGAATCGGGACGTCCTAAGGGTTTTGACCCTTTTTTAAGAAAGAATTGAATTTTTGTCCTTTTTTTGTAATTAATGAAATTAAAACTAATAACTAATTAATTAATTAAATTAAAAGAAAAAATATTTTTGTGTTTTTATGTTTTTTTAATGAAAATAAAATAAAAGGAATTAAAATTAAAAGTTAACCTAATTCTAAATTGTTTTTACTTATTATAAAGAAAAGAGATTAAAATTGACTTAATTAAACTATTTTATTTGTTAGTATTTTATTTACAAAATATAACATGAAATTAATAATAATAATAATATTAGTGTTTTTTTTTTTTATGAAAAATATTAATTATGTTAATAGTTAATAAAAAAGAATAAGAAATAAAATAAGGCAAATAAAAATGCAATGACAAAATAAAAATGCAAACCCAAGGGGGTTTTGGGCCAGAATTGGGTGTGTGTTCAGAAATTCCAGCCCATTAAGCTTCCAGGCCTGTTGACTTCCTTGCTTGCCTATGCACAAGGTTGACCAGGGTACATGGTGGGGATCAGCTCCTGGCCTTTGGATGCAAGCTTGAGGACACATGGCGTGTTTGGGTGTGAGGTGTATGATGCACCTTTCTTGTGAACCTGCACATAAGTATGTAAAGAAAAAAAATACATGGAAATTATGGGGGACCTTGGATGTTGATGGAGTGCTTGGAAGTAGTTGAATCTGGCTAGATCAGGTCTTTCGAGCTTGACAACTTCAAGGAAATTTTTGCAATTTTGGGGCGTTCTCTAGGCTGTGTGTATTTTCTGTAATGCTTTCTCATGGCTTGTATTTATAGAGGAGATGGAGGGGACAAAGAAATAAGGCAAGAATCCAAGCCATAAAGCCATGCTTTCAAACCAAAATCCAACAAATTAAAAAGCTTCCAAAATTTGCAAAACTTTCCCTTTCCATGCTTACATGCATCTGGACATCTTGGCACAAATTTATGGGCCCAAGGCTGATCCAAAGTGTTAGCCCATGTGCCCAAAACAAATATCTATTATTTTATGCCTTTTATTTTATATTTATTTGAATAAAATAAAATAAAATGTGAATAAAATAGCTAGAAATTGCAAGGTGTTTGAATATTTAAATCTCCTTGAAATGGCCTGGAAGGTAGAATTAGGATTTGAATTTTCTTGAGTTTTTTTTGGAATTGGTTTGGCCGTTTTTGTGATGCTTAGGTCGTGCTTGAGGTATGGAACACTTGCATATGTGTCTTTTAGTGAGAATCAAGCAATAATGTGAGCCTTTAACCCTTGCAATGAAGTCTTGAGATTTCCTCTTTATCACCATTAAAGCATTTGCCATTTTTGTCCAAAATTTGAATTTTATGCTTAAAATGGATCTTACACGAAATTGGTAGGTGGATTATGATGTATCAAAGCCATTCAAGCCACAAGATATCCCTTAATTAATTTTTTTGATTTTTATTTGAATTTTATGGATTTAAAATGAATTAAATCAATAAAATTAAATAAAAATAGAAAAAATAATTTTTTAATCTTGAAATAAATCATGGGACACGTGGGTGGCATGGCAAAGCTGAATCAAGTGGAAAACATGGGCCCTTTTGTCAAAAATTGAAGTTTCAAGGATAGTTGACTTTTGCCATTTCACAAAAATTTCCCAACTTCTCCAATGCATATATTGCTCAATTTTGATCATATGAACATGTTCTTGGACATTTTGGAAAGGTCTTGAAGTCCTCTAACCAATGCATTTGGTCCCATGTCATTTTGATTTACCAATCTCAAGTTATGGTCTTTGACTTAAAATGCCTTTTTGTTGACTTTTGAAAATGACCTATAATGTTGAAATTGATAACTTTTTGTGAGAGAATTTCATGGACTTGGAATGTGAAGATGAGTTGTAGGAAATGTCATCCCCTTCAAAATGAGCATTGGATGGGATTTTTCTGATGAACCATGAAAAAGTTATGCCTTGGTCAAGTTACAGTTGACTTTTTCAACTGTCCAAAAATGGAAACTTTTGCATCTTGATGATTTTTGAGCCATTCTTGTGGAATCATGGTCAAGACTTGACCAAATGATGATTGTGGCTTCAAAATTAGATGTTGACCAAAATTTTTGACTTTTGACTGCCAAATGACCATTTTGCCCCTGCAGTTGACTGTGGAGCAATTAGGGTTTTTGACTGTGCAACTTGACCTTGTGAGCCTTGAAACTTGACATGTAGGTGCTTGACAATGTATATGAGCATATGGGACTTGATTAAGCCCTTGAAAACCTCAACCTCCTTGCAAGAACCAAAACCCTAATTTGACTGGCTTAGGAGGATGGTTTGACTGTGCAACTTCTTGAGTAGACTTGAGCAAATTGAGATGATGCTTGTCAAAACTTTGAAGAATATGGGAGGGAAAATTTTGGGGTACAACACCAGGTCTCCGACTTGATACTCTTGGCGTCTGACCTTCTTGTTAAAAGCCCTGATCATCCGTTTTTGGTACGTCTGACCATGAAAAATAGCAGTGAGTCTCTTTTCGTCGATTAGGTTTAATTGATCAAGTCGAGTCTGGATCCAGTCATCTTCGCTCAAACCTACATCCTTCATTATCCGGAGAGAGGGTATCTGGACTTCAATAGGCAAGACTGCCTCCATGCCATAGACCAAGGAAAAGGGAGTTGCCCCTGTTGATGTCCGTGCTGAGGTACGGTACCCATGAAGAGCAAATGGTAACATCTCGTGCCAATCTTTATAGGTCACTGTCATCTTCTGCACAATTTTCTTAATGTTCTTATTCGCTGCTTCTACAGCCCCATTCATCTTCGGCCGGTAGGGAGAAGAGTTGTGGTGCTGTATCTTGAATTGCTTGCAGAGCTCAGTGATCATCTTATTGTTAAGATTGGTACCATTGTCCGTAATGATCCTTTCCGGGACACTGTACCGACAGATCGGGTTATGCCGAATGAACCGTGCCACGACGTTCTTGGTTACCGTAGCATAGGAAGCTGCCTCAACCCACTTTGTGAAGTAATCAATCGCTACCAGGATGAAGTGATGCCCGTTGGATGCTGTAGGTCTGATCTCGCCGATCATATCAATGCCCCACATTGCAAAAGGCCAAGGTGCTGTCAAGACATTCAGAGGTACTGGAGGAACGTGCATCTTATCAGCATAGATCTGGAATTTGTGACACGTCCGAGAGTGCTGGTAACAGTCAGCTTCCATTGTGGACCAGAAATATCCTGCCCGAAGGATTTTCTTTGCCATGGTATGTCCACTGGAATGCGTTCCGAAGGTACCTTCATGTAGCTCTGCCATGATCTTTTCTGCTTCAGCCTTATCCACACAACGCAGTAAGGTTGAATCATGGTTTCGTTTATATAGAACGCCGTTGCTGAGGAAGAACTTTGCAGTGAACCTTCTCAGGAACTTTTTGTCATTAACAGATGCGCCTTCAGGGTATTCTTGAGCTTCCAAGTACCTCTTCACTTCATGATACCAAGGTTTTTCAGTTACCTCTTCAGCCTCAAGGTCACAACAATGTGCAGGTTCATCCAGTTTCCAGATAATGATCTGGGGGGCCTCGTTGTCCCATTTGACTTTGAACATAGAAGACATCGTAGCTAGCGCGTCCGCCAACTGATTCTCCTCTCTTGGGAAGTGTTCAAAAGTCATCTCCGTGAAATGGGGGATCAATGTCAACACTAACTCCTTGTAAGGAATAAAATTTGGGTGTTTCGTATCCCACTCGCCTTTGATCTGATTGATCACGAGAGCGGAATCTCCGAAGACACTCAGAAACTTGATCCTTAAGTCAATCGCAGCTTGAAGACCCATGATGCATGCCTCATACTCCGCCATGTTGTTGGTGCAGTTGAAACATAGTCGGGAAGTGAATGGAGTATGAGTGCCTTTTGGGGATATGATCACATCGCCAATACCGTTACCCAAAGCGTTTGAGGCTCTGTCAAAGTGCATGGACCATCGGGATCCTTCCTCAGGTCCTTCATCCGGTCCAGGTACTTCACAATCAGTTACTACCATGATATCCTCGTCTGGAAATTCAAAGTTCATCGACTGGTAATCATCCACTGCCTGGTGTGCCAAATGGTTTGCCAATACACTTCCCTTGATTGCTTTCTGAGTCGTGTACTGGATGTCGTATTCTGTCAAGATCATCTGCCATCTTGCTATTCTTTCGGACAAGGCAGGCTTTTCGAATATGTACTTGATTGGATCCATTTTTGAAATCAAAAGAGTAGTGTGAGTCAACATATACTGTCTCAGCCGGCGAGCAGCCCATACCAAAGCGCAACAAGTTTTCTCGAGCAGTGAGTATCGGGTCTCACAGTTGGTAAACTTTTTGCTAAGGTAATAAATAGCATGCTCTTTTCGGCCAGACTCGTTATGCTGCCCCAGTACACACCCCATTGAGTTGTCAAGTACTGTCAAGTATAGTATTAGAGGTCTCCCTTCAACCGGTGGCATAAGAATGGGTGGTTCTTGGAGATACTCTTTGATTCTGTCGAAAGCGGCCTGACATTCATCGTTCCAACGTACTACTTGATCTTTCTTCAGTAGCTTGAAGATTGGTTCACAGGTAGCAGTTAAATGTGAGATGAATCGGGCAATGTAATTCAGATGTCCTAGAAAGCCTCTGACTTCTTTCTCTGTCTTGGGAGCTGGCATCTCTTGTATGGCTTTCACCTTGGCAGGGTCCACTTGAATACCTTTGTCACTCACGACTAAGCCTAGTAATTTTCCAGATCTTACCCCGAAGGTGCACTTGTTTGGATTCAACCTTAGCTTGTACAACTTCAGACGGTCAAACAGCTTCTGTAGATGGTCAAGGTGTTCCTCTTCAGTTTGGGACCTTGCAATCATATCGTCGACATACACTTCGATCTCATGATGGATCATGTCATGATACAAAGCAACCATGGCACGTTGGTAGGTTGCCCCAACATTTTTCAACCCAAAAGGCATGACCTTGTAGCAAAAGGTGCCCCACTGAGTAACAAAAGTGGTCTTCTCCATGTTCAGGAGCCATCTTGATCTGATTATAACCTGAGAACCCATCCATGATGGAGAATACCTTATGCTGAGCAGTGTTGTCAATCAGAACGTCGATATGTGGTAGGGGGAAGTCATCCTTGGGGCTTGCCCTGTTCAAATCCCTGTAATCAACATACATTCGGACCTTACCATCTTTCTTTGGCACTGGAACCACGTTGGCAACCCACTGAGGGTAAGAAGTCACTGCTAGAAAACCGGCGTCAAATTGTTTCATAACCTCAGCTTTGATTTTCTCGGACATCTTTGGGCGCATACGGCGGACCTTCTATTTTACCAGAGGGCAGCCTTCCTTGGTAGGCAGGTGATGAACCACAATGTCAGTATCTAACCCAGGCATGTCTTCGTAAGACCAGGCAAAGATTTCCACATAATCATGCAACATCTGAATCAACCGTTGTTTCACACTGAGCTCTAGATTGGCACCTATCTTGACTTCCTTTCTGTCTGTCTCAGTACCCAGATTTACTGTTTCCACTGGCTCTTCATGTGGATGAATGGACCTCTCTTCCTGGAGTAACAGTCTTTCAATCTCACCAGGCACTTCGCAATCATCTTCACCTTCGTCTTCGGCTAAGTTGATCGGATTTTCGAAGTCATAACTGGCAGTAGCAGAGTCGTTACCAGTGAGATCCAGAGTGGATTGGAACCTGTATGAGTGAGTGTGTGTAAATATAGTTGTTTTGCAATATATAAAGAAAGAAAAGGGAGCGCAAGATTTGAAATGTGAAAAACGTCCAATGCTTTTATTCATGACGTATGGAAGTGACAAATAACAAGCCCTCACAAATGACGCCACGGTGTCCCGGGTAAGACACCGGGCCATAAAGTTTAGTAATATTGTTCGTTACAAATTCAAAACAAAGAAGTTCATTACTGGGTGACAAAAGTAATAGGTGTAAAGTATTTGGCAGTTCAGTTGCTAGGTCCATATTCGGTTGTTGGGTATATCCAGCTGTCGAATTCGGATTCTTCCACTTCATCCTCAACCCTGATAGCATTTACTCCATGGTTAGGCATGGGAGCAGTCACCACATTAGGCTTCTCGGGCGCCTTGAACTGTACCTCTTTAGCATCAATAAGGTCTTGAACCTTATTCCTCAGAGCCCAAAAATCATCTGTGTTATGCCCCGGGCTATCAGAGTGATAAGCGTAACGGGCGTTGGGGTTGTACTTCGGAGATGCTGTGTTTACCATCTTTGGAGCTTCCTTGACAGTTACCAGGCTGGTTGACAGCAGTTGCGACAATATCTGAGAGAGGGTCATGCTGAGCCGAGTATACTGTCTTTTGGGCCTCTCAACTCTTGGCTGGTTATACTGCTGAGGAGCAGCAGCAGGCTTAGAAATAACCACCACGTTGACAGCTTGGCGGTGTTCCGGTTTGTTCTGTCTCCTGGGACCATACACAGCACTGGCCTCCTTCTTGAAGGGCTTCTTTTCAGTATTTGAGGAGGCACCCTTCTGTATCTTTCCCGATTTAATACCAGCTTCGATCCTCTCACCAATCAGGATCAGGTCTGTAAACCCAGCAGAGGAATTACCAATGAGGTGGTTGAAGAATGGACCAGATAGGGTCCCCAAGAACATGTCCACTAGTTCACGATCCGTTAACGGTGGCTGCACCCTGCCAGCCAGGTCTCTCCATTTCTGTGCGTACTCCTTAAAACCTTCACCCGTTCCCAGTGGCATACCCTGGAGTTGGGTACGCGTGGGAGCGAGGTCGGAATTATATTGATACTGCTTATAAAAAGAAGTAGCCAAATCCTCCCAGTTACGAATGTTGGTTCCATCCAACTGATAGAACCATTCGAGATGAGTCCCTGAAAGACTCTCCTGGAAGAAGTGGATCCATAAGTTCTTGTCTGCAGTGTAAGGCTGGATCTTCCTTACATAAGAGTGGAGGTGCATTTTAGGACAGGAAGCCCCGTCATACTTCACAAAGGCAGGCGCCTTGAACTTGTGTGGGATCACCACCCCAGAAGATAACCCTAAGTCTCCGAAATCCAACCCAGGCACGAGTTGAATCTCCATAGCATTTAATCTGTTCTCCAGCTGTTTGTACCTGTCCTCAGCAGGAGGGTACTATTCATCATTGAAGTCTGTCTCAGTGTTAGAGACCACAGGACTAGGAACCTCTCTCCCTTGGTGACTGCCTTCCCCAACAGACGGAGTAGTCCTCTCAGCTTCATTCTGCAGTGTATTCCCGAGTCTGCGCCCAGTGTTGAATAGCACAGTCCTCTTCTTCTTCTTCTTCTTCAGGAGCAAAGCCTTCATCTCCAGTTGTCCCTGGGCCAAGTTCATGACCATCTCCTGAAACTGGGCGTTCTAGGCCTAGAGGGCCTTGATAGCTTGCTCGGTAGTTAGTTTAGGATTCATGATGACTGAGTGCTGAAATAAACAGCGAAGAAGATTAAGCAACCTGTAGAAAAAGGGTACCTGTGATGCATATGATGAATGAAATGCGTATGAATTATGTTTTCAAAGACAATCGGGAATCAACTTTGTAGACAAAGGAATACACTTTATTAGATTTAAACTTTGGAATTTAAATTGTTCAACAAATTTCCCTTAGGCATTACAGGAATGAAAAATACTGAAAAGGAAATAAAAGCTGTAAAGGAAACATCCAAAGCCCATCAGTGCTCCCATGGCCTCCTCTTCTCAGTACGGATATAGTCATTCAGAGCCCGCTCGTTCTCCAATTGTTTGGTCAGCTTTTGGATCTTCTGTTCCTGTTCTTTTAACTTTTCCTGATAATAATCCTGCTCTTCCTGTAGTTACGCCCAAGACCTCTTTAGGGTATCAACATCAGTGGGTATCTGAGGAGGGAGTATGGTTGGAGGAACCCCATCTTCATCAGGAATTTCAAGAATGATAGGCCTGACAGCTTCATATGGCATACCTAACTTCTGAGCACAGATGCGGACCCATCTGTAATAGGGTTCCATTGGTAGAGAAGTCTTCGGTCCCAACTCATGTGGGTCAGCTTTGTGAATTCCGTCCCAAGCTTTGATGAATCTACGGCGCAGTTCGTCACTATCTACCTGAAACTCAAAACTGATGTGAGGCACCAACATCTCATGAGGCCCTGCTCTTCTGGCTCTTCCAAATTGACGGAGAGCTAAACATGGATTATAAGAGATTCCGCCCTGAGTACCAATCAATGGAACATTAGGAAATTCTCCACAACGATCAATAACAGCCACCTCATCTAAACCTGAGAGTCCAAATGATGTCATTATCAGTGAGAGACATTAACCTATGAGCCCATCCTCTTCCTTCTTGGTTCTTCAGTACGAACTTGGGGAGGTGCAAAATAAACCACCTCACTAACAAAGGAGCACAACACCATAGAGTTCCCCGTCTTCGAGCAGTACGAGCATAGAGTTGTTATAGGATATCACCCAAGAGAGTGGGCACAGGGTTCCGAGACATGAAGATCCTTATGGCATTGATATTGACAAAGTTATCAGGATTTGGAAACAATACTAGACCATACATTAAGAGAGCCAAGATGTCCTCGTATGCCCTGAAGTCTAAGTCATTCCAGAAACTGTTAGCTCTACCAATCAGAAACTTAGCCAAAAAGCCCTTAACTCCGCTTCTAGTCACCCAGTTGTCCATTACCTCCTTGTTGGTCAAAGGAAGGGCTGCTGCAATCTCCTCAAGTCTAAGAGCCTTTTCCCAACCAGTGAAGGGAGTCTGCTCCAAAACAGGGAAACCAAGCAAATCAGAGAATTCTTCCAGGGTAGGGACCAGCTGGAAGTCTTGAAAGGTGAAGCAATGATAAAGAGGATCATAAAACTGGGTCAGGACACTCATCAGTTGTTGGTCCCACTTTGAAGTGACTAAACCGAGAAGAGAACCATGCCTCTGGATGAAGGAAGCAATGTTTGGAATTCTGTCAACCAACTCTTTAAGCAAATCAGGTGGGTGAACAAAGTTGAGCCGGATAGTGTTCCTTCGCACATGCATCATGATGTCCTACAAAACAGAGCAAAGGTGAAACCCTCTTGTCTTTGAAATAGGTCAGTCCTTATGCAGGATGCATGCAGTGGTATGATGGTATGATGTTATGATAAAGCACACCACAAGTATTCACAAAGGCAAACATGATAAGGCACACAAGTCACACCAGACAACCCTTAGAGTTTAGGCAAGCATGAAGTTCAGGTACTACCCTCTTTCAGTTTCGTTGGTTAAGACCTGTCATATCAAAAGTAACCGGGTTCTAGAGGATCCCAATATCACTGACTACCCTCAATCGGTCATAACTCCAGCGTCGCAATCTTTTCTTGCGGCCAGAACCATCGCGAGAGTTTAGCCTCAATGGGTGTAGCATACTGCTACTGTTCTATGGCCAAGTTGGGTCAATTTAGGGTTCTAAGGTTGGTTGGTGCTTAATGACTCCCTAGAAGACCCATATTCTCCTCGTTGCAACACAAGGGATATCGGTACAGACCAAGGTGCCACACCAATGTAGCCACTGCTTCACCCGTGTCGGTCTACGCCGGACAGGTCCCTCACAGCTTATGCTACCTAAAAGGGTATCCCCAGATCCGGGTTAGGATCTATGAAACTCCGATGCACAGCCCACAAATATAAAGCAACCAAAGCAAAGCAATTGAAAACATAAGTATGGTCTAATCCTAAGGTACACCTCACTTTTATAATATCCCCAGCAGAGTCGCCAGTTCTGTGATCGGTGGAAATAGAACTGACTGTTTTTTAGCTGGTTTCGCAAAATGTCGCGGTAAGCAAGAGTCGCCACCGTCTTTTATGTTCTCCAACATGGAAAGGACAAAAGCACAACAAAATTCCTTATTCGAGAATGTTTCTCAGTTCGGGAGGTAGATTTATAGAAAGGGAAGGTGTTAGCACCCTTTCTATCCATGGTTATCCATGGGCTCTTAGGTACTTGCTCTTATGTTTTCAAAATATGTTTGCTTTTCAAGTGTGAGTGAGTTTTGAAAAAGTTTCTTTGAAAACTTCTAGGTAACTCTTGTATCAGTCCTCAAGAGTGTATGAAGTATTGTTTGAAAACTTTTTGAAAGTGTAAGGTGTGAAAAGTATTTTGTTTGTTTTGAAAAGAGCAAGTACCCAGGAGTCATCTACCTACCCTAAGGAATTAAGCTGTGTAAGAGTCCTTTAGATAGTGCTATCCCACCATTGAGAGGTAGGTAGCACCATCGTTGGAGTTGTTCGGGTCAATTCGATTATCGGGACAGTGTGGTCACTGAAGCAACGGTAGGACATCTTAGAAGTAACCCTAGCGTCTTAGATCCTTTTTAATCCGAGGCAACCGTTTCGAGGCAACTGGATCTTAGACAAAGGGTGACCTCTAAGACGTCCTATACTTGATGACCACGTTTCGAGGCAACGAGTGAAGCGTACCCTAAGAGTGGCATGTGCTTTGTGTGTTGTTTTTCAATTAATTGTCTTTGTACATGTTATTTGTGAGCTACGGGTTAATTTTATTTACATACATTCTTTCATGCATTGTTAACAGTTAGGGGTGCGGAAAATTAAAGTGCGGGAATGTAAAGCTACGCTATTACAAGGCGCGGGTCTATACATTGCCAAAAATACAAAGACCCGTTTTGATAAAGTGCGAAAATAAAGAAAGCAATAAACCTAATTACTATTACATTCTTGAAGCAGTTACATAATAATCAAAATAAAATAAATGCGCGCGAATAAAAAGTAATCGGGAATGTCTTAAGGGTTTTGACCCTTTTAAGAAAAGAAATGAATTTTTTTTAATCTTTTTTGTGATTTAAATGAAATTAAAACTAATGATTAAACTAATTAATTAATTATTAAAAGAAAAAATGTTTTTTTGTGTTTTTTAATGAAAATAAAGAGAAAATAAATAGAAATTAAAAGTTAGTAAAAACCTAATTCTAAATTGTTTTTATTTATTGTAAAAGAAAATTAAAATAAAATCTAATTAAACTAAATTAATTTATGTTAGTGTTTATTTACAAAAATAACATGAAATTAATAATAATAATAATATTAGTTCCTTTTTTGATTTTTTATGAAAAATATTATTAAGTTAATAATACTAATAATTAATAATAAAAAACAGGTTATAAAAGAAAAGAAAAATAAAGAGATAAAAAGAAATAATAAAACCAAAGGGAGGTATGGGCTAGAAATGGGGTGTTCTTAATTGAATTGTGAGGCCCATTTGAATCCAGCTCGTTGACTTTCTGGACTGCCTGCGCCTGTGTTGACTCATGAGCATGGTGCTCATCATTTTCTGGCCCTTCGATCTGCTTCTGAGGCCACTTGGCGCCCTCCTGGGTGAGGTGTATGATATGCCTTCTTTGGAATGCTGCACAAGAAAGCATTAGAAAAAACAACATGGAATTATGGGGGGACCTGGGAATCGAACCCAGGTCCCAGTGATGCCTAGCCATGTCTCCAGCCACTGAACCACTCATGCGCGTTTGTTAATATAATGGCCACTAAATATTATATAAAAAGAATGCGTTATATGCTAGAAAATAGAAAAGAGCGCGCATGATTTGAATTAACCAATCCCATCCTTCCACGCCTCATCTTCTTCGTTCCTGAAACAAAAAACACAGGCAAATAACGGGGGTTTTAAACCCCCACAAAATGACAATGTCCAAAATAGCGATTAGGCATAGGTGCAAGATAAATTGGGCGCGAGGTATGCTTTGGATTCGTCTCATCATGCTGATTTCAACCATGGGTGTTTGGAGGGTTAATTTTACAGTATGAGAAAAACCCCAATTCAAAAGCTTTGAAACCCTAGAACCTAACAATGGCATCTTTCATGTTAGAGCATCATAATCAAATTAAACTATATAGAAAGCTTCGTATGAATGTCAGCAATGCAAAACAGTAATCAAAACGTATTAAGGATGCGTAAAAAATGGATTTTGATTATGAAAAAAATGGTGAACCGTGTGACTGTATGGAGGCGATTCTTGAAGGGCTAAGGCTCGTTCTTGATGGCAAAAGGTTCCTGGAAGTGTTGGGAACGCGTTTGGATCAAAAGAAGGGTTCGAATTATGCTGGAATAGGGATTTCAGTTTGTGACTTTTCTTTGGAATTTTTGGAAATTGGTTATGCTGCCTCAGAGGTTTCTAGGTCGTGAATCATGTATGGGAGGCTTGCATATATGTCTATGAATGTAATCAAGTGACTTTAGGAGCCTTAAAACCAATGCAATGATGTTTGAGATTTTTCCATAACCACCATTAAAGAAACTTGCCATTTTTGTTTAAAATTTGAATTTCATGCTCATAATAGGCTTGGCACGAATTTGGTATGTGACTTATGATGCATCAAGGTCATTCAAACCACAAGATATCCTTTGATTAATTTTTTTGATTTTTATTTGAATTTTATGGATTTAAAATGAATTAAATCAATAAAATTAAATAAAAATAGAAAAATTAATGTTTAATCTTGAAATTAATCATGGGACACGTGGGTGGCATGACAAGGCTGAACCAAGTGGAAAAAAGTGGGCCCTTTTGTCAAAAATTGAAGTTTCAAGGATAGTTGACTTTAGCCATTTCACAAAAATTTCCCAACTTCTCCAATGCATATATTGCTCAATTTTGATCATATGAACATGTTCTTGGACATTTTGGAAAGGTCTTGAAGTCCTCTAACCAATGCATTTGGTCCCATGTCATTTTGATTTACCAATCTCAAGTTATGGTCTTTGACTTAAAGTTCCTTTTTGTTGACTTTTGAAAATGACCTATAATGTTGAAATTGATAACTTTTTGTGAGAGCATTTCTTGGACTTGGAATGTGAAGATGAATTGTAGGAAATGTCATCCCCTTCAAAATGAGCATTGGATGGGATTTTTCTGATTAACCATGAAAAAGTTATGCCTTGGTCAAGTTACAGTTGACTTTTCAACTGTCCAAAAATAGAAACTTTTGACACCTTGATGATTTTTGAGCCATTCTTGTGAAATCATGGTCAAGATTTGACCAAATGATGATTGTGGCTTCAAAATAAGATGTTGACCAAAAATTTTGACTTTTGACTGCCAAATGACCATTTTGCCCCTATAGTTGATTGTGAAGCAATTAGGGTTTTTGACTGTGCAACTTGACCTTGTGAGCCTTGAAACTTGGCATGTAGATGCTTGACAATGTATATGAGCATATGGGACTTGATTTAGCCCTTGAAAACCTCAACTTCCTTGCAAGAACCAAAACCCTAATCTTGACTGGCTTAGGAGGATGGTTTGACTGTGTAGCCCTTGAGTAGACTTGAGCAAATTGAGATGATGCTTGTCAAAACTTTGAAGAATATGGGAAGGAAAATTTTGGGGTACAACAATAAGCATATGGATAACTTCAAGGCAATGATATCTAAATCTTATCTTCACAAATGAACCACTAATGATGCTTGTATGAAGAGTTTAAAAGTCAAGAAGACTTACCTTAAAGCTGGATTTTTATGCTTTGAGTTTGACTTGCTGTCTTGACTGTTATTAAGCTTAGAAAAATAGAGATGTTACAAAAGTTGTTCTTGAGTTGGAACAACTTCTATGTGATGTATGTGAGGTGCTTAGATGTTTGGATAGAACTTGCAAAGTATGTAGAGTTCTAGGATTTGGATTTCAAATCTCAAGAGTGGGAACTTTGTGGATTGTTATGGCTTTTTTGAATATGAGATTTTGAGGGTTTATCAACACAACAAAATGTCTGGCCTTTCTCTCTATTTTTTCTGACTTCTTTCTCTTGCAATTGGCCTATCTATTTATAGAGAATGTTTGAGACTTGAAACAACTCAGATTTTGAATCACATGTTATGGCTATCTTGCTTGTTTTTTAAGC
The DNA here is from genome assembly GCA_948472305.1 of Vicia faba. Classification (NCBI taxonomy): domain Eukaryota; kingdom Viridiplantae; phylum Streptophyta; class Magnoliopsida; order Fabales; family Fabaceae; genus Vicia; species Vicia faba. Next base: position 1,525,358,351 of record OX451735.1, on the reverse strand, counting down.
AAGCATGGAGAACATGTTTCCCATGTTTGTAACAAGCTATCTAAAGTGGTTGACCAATTTAAACATGTTTATTCTGACTTGTAGGAGTTGAGTGTGATTAGAACAACAAGTTAAAGGCTCAAGAAATTGACTTTGTGATTAAAGTGAACTTTTCAAGAACGGATATGTTGCTTTCTTCCAAAAATGGAATGATCACTTGGGCAAAGGCTCAAACACTTGGATCATAGTTTAATCAGTTGTTTAAGCATTCAATTAAGGAGTGACATACAAGTTTGATGCCTATAAAGTGAAGATTATGTAGCATAGTTAAGATTTTGGTTCCTTGTTCATCACAAATCTGTCTTGTAATTCAAGAATGAATGCCCAACCTCAGGCCCTTGAATCTCTTAGCTCAAGTATAATAAATTCATGCTCTTGGATGTTTTGGAAAGCTTGAAACATCCTTTACAACTTTCATGTTTTCCACTTTTATTAAAACAAACTGGAACTTAATGAAAACTGGCCAAGAAGTTGGGATAAAAACCTGAGCAAAGCTGCTGAAAATTTCTCTAAGTGTTTATTCAAAAATGCCATGACTTCATGAATTTATAACTCAAAGTCTATGAACTTCTAGAACTTGATCAGCAAAGTAAAGTTATAGATATCATCAAGATCTAAAACTTTCATGTTGAAAATTTCCTTTGAATTATCTTGCATCTTGGTGAAAGAATGGCATGAAGTAATGAAATTATCATGTAAAAAAACACTTAGAAAAAATTTCTAAGTCTTAAAAAGTTTGACTTTTCACATTGACTTTTGACTTTCTTGATTTCTTGATGATCAAGCTTTGTATTTTTGAATGTATTCATGAATTTTTATCATTGAAACTTAATGTTGACCAAAAAGTCAAAGTTTGACTTTTGGTGCTACAATTGACTTTTTCATCAATACAACTGATTTTAGGTCATCTGATCAATTGACTGAGCAATTTTGGTGATCCAAGGCTTGAAACTTATCATGAGCATTCTTGGAGGTCCATAATGACCCATGAAAGTATTTTGAGGCATTAAAAGTCCAATTGTCTTTATGAAAACATAAACCCTAATTTGATGTATCAGTGTTGCGAGGTTGAGCCATTGAAGATCTTGTGAGAAATGTATTATGAAAAAAGAGGGAAATTTTTGGGGTACAATAGTGGTTATTCATGTTATTATGGGTATATGATGTATGCAATGGGTAGTAACATGATAAGTGTTGTTGATTTCAATTTCTAGAATCTTACATGTTAGGGTTTATGTAGAAATCTATGAAATTGATAAGAATTGATGTGTTGAATTGAATAGAGTGAGTACTCTCATGTTAGAATGATAGGATGTTGCTAAAATTGACAAGCATGATGATTTGTGGTGATTTATGGTGCTTTGAAGAAGGAATTTCGTGTGGGATTTGTGTTAGAAAATGCAGAAAAATCCTTTTAACGTAGTATGCGTCTGTAGCAGTAGAAATGTTGAGACTAAGCCATTGGATTGACTTATCTCGCACATATCAAATAAAAATCTCCATCGCGTTTTATTGTTTCCAGAGGAATGGGAAAAGAGCGAATAACCTAAAAAAGAGGGGTAGAGAATCTATGTATGGAGGTTGGTTATGCAAAGGGAAGGTATTAGCACCCTAAATATCTATGGTACTCTGCAGGAACCTCTTTGAAAATTTGTGTATTTTATCTAAAATTGTTGTATACAAAAATAGATGGTGGACATGATAAAAGAAGTATTTTTTACAATTTTTTCACCCACAGCGGTTTCGAATCTTTAGTGCCTACGTACCACCTTCCGTGCAATAGGGGATCAGGGTACTCGTAGTTCACCTATAAAAATTTTAAAACACAAGTGTGTTGGTTAATTTTAAGAGACGAGACATCTTCGTCATATCCTAGTGGAAAACATACTTACTACCCACGATTATGAGAAAGGAAAATTTGCATCATCTCAAAGTGGAGGATATAGCTTTAATTTTAAAATCAACAAAGCCTCACTCAACACCCAAGTGGAAAATATCTCACTTCATACATATCGTAGAAGAATAGTAGCTCGCATCACTACAAGGATTGACAAGAGTATAATCTTTTTGAGAAAGTTTTAAAGTAAAAAGCCAAAGTGGCCAAAATGGTTTGAATGAGGTTGGTTGACTTTTAGTCTTCTCACAAAAAATGTCAAAGTTTGATTAAGTTGGTTAAAATTTGGTTAAGAAAATATTTTTGAAAACGAATGGACCTATGTCCAAGTTTATTATGAAAGCAGTTCAAGTTTGAAAAAAAAAGCAAGAAGAGTTTTAGAAAGGAGGGAGAAGATTTTGAAATTAAAGAAGAGGGAAGGAGATGAAGGGACTATCATAAAGCATAAGTTAAAAGCTAAGGAAAAGAATCATCTAACTGACAAGAAGACAACATTTGACATATGAAGTCAATGTAGAAATCTCATCCTTTAGATTAAAACAAGGCAAGAAAGATACTAAACCTATTAGGAATGCCAAGCTTCAGATGCATTAAGTCTTCTAAAAAATTGGGCAGAGTAATAATTGTATATAGAGGAATTTCTAATCACATACAAAGCACATAATCAGAATAACCCTCACACAAAGAAAATCAACCCAATGCCATGGGGTAAACACCAAGAGCTCCAGACAAAATAACAACAAAGTCACAAGGTCCCAAAGAGTATTAATGCTTCTAATCCTAATTTTGGGAGATCCACAACTCCATAATGCTAAGGATAGTGACCAAGTAGTCCAAGTAACCTTTAATTTTTTTATTATTCAAGTTGATTATTAAGTGTCTTCAAAAAGAAAATGAAAGCTCAAGTGAGCAAAATAAAAGTGACATAAAGATAAATTCTCAAGTGAGAAAAGATAAAAATAGTATGGAATGTAATTGCTAAAATAAATGGTGCGTAAAAGTAAAGGCATAGAATAAAAACATAAAGTAAAAGTCAATTGTTAGTGAATTAGAAGTTACAGGTTAGTTGAATGACCATCTAGAAACTTGCATTTGAAAACTCATTAGAAGATTGATAAAATCAAAGCTTCTCAACAACAAGTTTCATTTGCTTTTTGTCAAGTATATCATTCATTTCAAGTTCTCAAGGCGACAACATATGATCAACAATGTTTAAATGATTCGCTTAGACCAAAGTTTATGAAGGTTCATTAGAGGATTGATAAGATCAAAGCCTCCTAACAATAAACCTCCAGGTTATTGGATCTAAGGTTTCAAATTAAACATACTTGGGCTTGCGAACATGGGTTTGGGCCACAAATGATCATTTGTTGAAATGGGACAAAATTTAGCGCTATGTTAAGCAATCGTAAGTAGACTTTTGTAGAAGTCGCACCTATTTTGAGGCCGGTCAATAGCAATCTATGTACCTTATGTTTAGAGAAATGATATATAGATCATTCTCCAACAAGATGTAGAACAAGTAAAAGAGATAAGATGAAGAGGGAGGGGATGTATTAGATGAAATTAGGGTTTCAAATATCATCAACATCATTCATCCATTTTGGTGGATTTGGTTTTCTAACCTATCAACACCCAAGATCTAATGAGATTGAGAAATTTGGTTTTGCCAAAATTTAGCCAAAAACTATGCACACAAGTTCTCAAATACAAACTCTGATCAAAGCAAAACCCTAAGTATACTCCTAAGTCAAAACTTAGGTTAAAAATAGGAAAATAACTTGTAAATATATGTCCATTTAATCCTAATTCCCTAAAGACTCCTAAAAGTCAGGGACATAGTGTCATACCCCAATTTTGACCTAAGATCCCATTTTTATTGTTTGCATTTTTATATAAAAGTCAAGGTCATGAAGTACGGTCGATTTTAACCTCTTACCTTCGAGCATTGACTATGCATAAATTGTCAAGTATTTTGAACATTCTTAGCCTATGTATCACTAACTTCTAATCAAGCACGAAGTGTGTGTTTTTCGTTTCTTTCATTTCATTTGCAGGAAACAGATCTGAATCAAGAGCATTAGGCATCACGCCTCGATTAGGATTCAGAATCTCTCAAGCCAGAAGTATAGTTGATCGTTGATTCTTGAAGACTGTTTCATCAGGGGAATCATGTGTTTATTTCCACGCCTTGTTCGATAAGTGTCCTCAAGCTTCTTCCAAAATTCCCCAAAGCACAGTCAGGATTTCATCATCACTGGTTTACATGTGCATCAAGATGCTTTAGAATGCGAAGAAGGATCATGTTTTCTTCCATCCAATTCCAAGCCTTGAACTGTAATTTTTAAAGAAAGTCATCCGCAAGGGCAAAATGGTCAAAAGCACACTGAAAAAGTCAAACTTTGACTTTCAGATCAAATCAAGTTTCAACAATTTTATTTCATCAAGACATGAGATTGGTTCATCAAAAATCAGGAGTCAGAAGTTACTTTGGAAAAATCAAATTTTCTAAACATTTAGAAAATTTTCTAAGTGTTAAGAGTATGTGATACTTCAGAACTTCTGAGTCAGCCTTCAGCAAGTGCACTCAGAAGTTGCAAATTTGGTTCAGAACATAGCCTTCAATCAGAACATGGCTCTTCAGCAAGTGCACTCAGAAGTTGCAAATTTGGTTCAGAACATAGCCTTCAATCAGAACATGGCTCTTCAGCGAGTGCACTCAGAAGTTGCAATTTTGGTTCAGAACATAGCCTTCAATCAGAACATGGCTCTTCAGCAAGTGCAGTCAGAAGTTGCAATTTTGGTTCAGAACATAACCTTTTGAGTCAGCCTCCATGCAAGTGCAGTCAGAAGATGCAAACGTGTTTCAGAACACAATCTTCCATCAGAACGTGACTCTTCAGCACATAGAGCTTATGCTTTTGATCTTCTGTGATTAGAACATCACCAAATCCCAAAACCTCATTTAAGTAACCTACTTCCCTGCTACAAGTACAATCCTGCCACCAGCTGCCACAACACTCCAAGGCGTTGCTGACTCAGTCCACGCCTGTACTTTCTCAAACCCCATACTTACATCAAATTAGCATACAAAAACTGTGATAAAAAGCATTGGAACAGTATACCAAAAAGTTTTGAATCCCATTTTCCCCCCAAAACCACAACAAATCCCTCTATAAATACTTTGCTCCATCACACGTTCAAGGGGTTGTTTTTTTAGAAGAGAGATGGTTGGTTTTTTTTGGGAAGAGAGGCTGGTTGTTTTTTTAAAAGAGAGATTGTTGGCTGGCTTTTGGAGGAGATATTGGTAAAAAAGGAGAGAAAAGGAAGTTGAAACCTTCATAAAAAATCCAGAAATCCCAAACAGAAAACCAAACCTTTGTTCTTCCTTTTGAATCAAAGAGCTTGGCACTTCCTCTTCCGTTACTCTTGCTGATTCCAGAACATCCAAATGTAGCAGCTCAATGCTCCAAGCCCACGTTTCAGGTTCAAGGTAAGTCTTTTTGACTTTGCTTGTTTTTCATTCTGAACATCATTAACATGTAAATATCATAGTATTAATGTTGTACATATCATTTCTTAAATAGAAAAAACTGTGGATCATAATTTCTTGATTACGACTAAACTCAGATTTAGGATTAGAGCTTCTATAAAATGTTGTGCTATTATCCTTCTGACTTGCTATTTATTAAGAACTGAATGAATTGTTGATGTGATGATTAAGAACTGAATATGGAACATAACTTCTGATGTTCACTCAATGTTTTAGCACAACACAGAACTTCTGAGTTCTCCACACTGTTAATGTACACTGAACTGCTGATTGTTCACTCACTGTTTTAACACTTAGAACTTCTGATTTTCATGCGCTGATAACATGTTGAACTGCTGATTATTCACTCACTGGGTTAGCACAATACAGAACTTCTGATGTTCACTCACAGCTTTAAACACATACAAAACTTCTGATGATGCACTCACTGTTCTAACACAGCATATAACTTCTGAGTTCTCTTTATATGTCAAATACACAGAACTTCTGATGTTTCCATTCGATGTTTTCAAACACATCAGAGTTTGTGATTTTTACATGTTGATAACGCACTGAACTACTGACATTTGCTCACTATTTTAGTGTAATACAAAACTTCTGATTTGTGGCCCACTGTCTAAATACCACCCAGAACTTCTATGTTTTCCCTCTAACGTGTCTTGCAGAACCTCAGAGTGCATCTATCCAGAACTTCTGACGCTTCCTTCTGAATCACCACGCGCCTGGCTTCAAAACTTCTGATCCTTGCTGTTTTACCTACAGCAGCACGCTGGTTCTATTTTTCATTTATTTTCCTTTTCATCATTTTTTATATTAACATAAAAAGACATAAAAATGTTTTCCTTTTAATTTTTTTTAATTCATTAACAAAAAAAACTCAATTTTCAAACTCACACCTTTTAAGTCAAAACTTCGACATTAGGTCGTCATATCTTCAAAATCTCGTCCACACCCATTTTTAGCCAAACAAACCTTTTTTAATCAAACAAACAATTTAAAAAAAACATATATTTCAAAAGGTTCCTATAGGATACTATAGATGCATTGGGTGCTAATACCTTCCCAATGCATAACCAACCCCCGAACTCTCGATCTCTTTCAAAAAACGCATTGTATTTTCATTACTTTTAAGTATTATGTTACATTGCATATTTTAGGGTTTTATTTCGCTCTTTTCCCTTTTCCATTGGAAATAATAAAGAGCGGTGGCGGCTCTTTCTTTTTGCGAGTTAAGTTAATTAATAGCTTGATCTCCGATTTTCACTGCTACAGAATTGGCGACTCTGCTGGGGAAAGATTGACCTCTTGCTGGTCCATCCCTAAGTGGGTTAAGCCTAATTTGTAATATCTGTTTTTGTTATTATTACTTGTTTGTTTGATTATATATGATATATTGTGATTATTTGGGTTTTAATAATAGTTACAAAGGACAAGTCCTATACCCGGACTAAGTTACACTTAGGAATAGGACGGGCGGTATAGTCATGTTAACTTTGAGGGAGTAATCCCGAAGAAGGAGGCATGAAATCCCCCACTCAGTGGAAGCCCTTTTGAACGTAGTATTTATTTACCGAGTAATCGGGAAGACATTATTGCTTTCGACCTGGGAGCCAGAGAAGCTGAGAACCATAGAGCCCTAACCCATCTTGGCCTCTTAGGTGTAGTGCGGAGACTATAATGGAGTAATCCGAAAGTAGTTGTCATGCGATGTTGCACTCAGACGAGTTTCTCTTGAGAATATTGCTAATTACCGAGTAATCGGGACGTTGATAATATCCGAAGGAGGAATGTAGACTATGGGAACTTTTAGAACCTTGTTTTACAGGTGTGATTAAACCTTTAGTACATACCTTGGGGATGGTCTTTACCTTTGACTCCATGCTCGTGACGTTGAACCTTTTGACTTTGTTTGTGACCTTGCTTGTGGTTGTTGCATATCCATGCCTTCATGCATCCATAAAACCCTTTTCAATCGATTTTCAAGGAATTTAGAAGTCTTTCTTTGTAAACATCACAAGTTTCGTCAAGCTCAATGGATCTTGGGTGTTGATGGGGTGAAAACCCTAATCCACCACAATGGATGATTGATCTTGACGGCAACTTGCTCAACACTCTGATCCAATTCAGAATTCATTTTCTATCTTCATACTTTGATGTTTACAACTTAATATCTTGAGTTCCTTGAAAGTCAAATAAAAACTCTCTTTGCATATCATACATCATTATACAATTTTTTTTGTTTCACTTTCACAAGTCATTTCCAAGTCTTAATTTTTCCTTTGGTATCACCAGTACAACACTCGCGCTAAGAGAACAATGGAGAATATCAAGCAAGAGGTTTCTGAACTCCACAGAGAGGTGACTAATTTGAAAGCTAGTACATATCACTTAACTGTTTTGGTTGAAATTTTGGTTTCCGCCCAAGCCAATCCTTCTAAGAAATAAGAAGTGATGGAAAAGGTCTTCACTGAAACTCTGGAATCATTCTTTCATGAGAAGATGATAATTAATGCGCCTAATGACTTTCTGACAAGGTGAATGTGGGAGTGCATCTAGAAGAATATGTTCGAAAAGGATGTTTATATGAAGATGGTGGCTCAGCTAATGGTGTGAAGAAGTTTGATAATAACTTTCTAAGAAGAGAGTCTTCTCAATTTAATTAACATTTTTCTTGCTTGTTCATTTGTAATTTTTCTTGTTTATCATTGCACTGTTTGCATGTAAGAACTTGTTTGCATTTGAATGATTATCTTAATATAATGAGTATGTTTATCTTGAAGAAATTCATTCGTTTCACTTGTATTTGTTTTCAAATTTTAAATTTCTTTTTGCGTTATGGTACCAACTTGTTGCCCATTCTCTTTCCTAGGCAGAGATTGAAGGGAGGATGATGATCTAAAAAACACAAAATCTCTGGTTGTATGCTTTTTGAATAAAATCTTGTTGACGATGTACATGCATTGTTTCAAATCCCTAAACACTGGAGATATAAGGAAGATAATCCCTTGCTAACCCCTTTTGATCCTTTGAAGTAGGAGTTTCTTTTCTATACGAAAAAACCCTCGAATTTTAACATGGGGCAGGGTAGTTTTCAGTTAATCTGATTGAGTGTTCAAAATTCATAAGGAAGATATTTCTGAAGAGAAACTACGAGGGTTATCCTTCATGTATAATGAAGCCAGAAGATGTGGAATCACAATGTTATCCCTCATTCATCAAGAAACGAGGAAGTCACAATCCTCTCAACAATTAAAGACAAGCTAATGTCACACGTTTTGTTCAAAAAAAAAGAAAAATCCTGCTAAGTCGAAAACTTGAAAACGTGCGGCTTAGGCAAAAATTAGGGCATCCCGCTGGACTATCAATTCAAAAAATTTAGTTCAGGCAAAGTTAGGGAAAATAAAAAAATTGCAAAGAAAGGAATACAAAGAAAAGTCCTCAGCAAAGAACAAATTGGTGACTACAAACACGAAGACATAAGGGTGGTTGATACTCCGAAAGCCTCATCGTTTCCTTAACCGTCACAAAATCCTTTTGAGAGATGAACACTCATGTTGAATTAACTGAACATAGGGTTGGAGAACATCATGAAGAATGGGTGGGCACCTATAAATTTTGAGCCTTAAAAATCTTTTTTCTAAAAAAACCATGAACCAGGCCACGTTACAACCTTCAAAAGTCCTAATTGAAGCAAGGTTATTTTGAAAGCATACTTCAATGAGATAGTGTTCCTGACTCCCATGAATGTTTGCTAAATAGTTATGTTGGTGTCATATGTTTTTGCTATACAAAAATAAATGGTGCTCTAACTCGTAAAATTTGTGCGAAATCTTTTCAAAATCTTCAAGACTTACATAATTGTTGCATTAGAATTTTCATTCTCATAATAAACTTTTTCTAACTGCAAAACATTTGTTTGATATCAAGGAAGCTCACATATAAGCACTAGCGATGAGTTTATTCTTTTAAGGCCTGAAACTCTGTTGAGTAATTGGCGAATCATTTCAAGAAAAAATTATATCCAGGGGCATGTCACATGAAGACCTTAAGCACGGACATGTTGCTTCTCCCAGTTGATGCTTTCCCAACTTGTTTACCCTTTTGAGGAAAAATTTGAAGACTTTGTTGTGCCAAGTACAGTCAATCCGAGGCAATCACGTCAAGATTCGACGAATCTCTCTAAGAGTTTGAAGACACTAGAGCATTGAAGATGCCAGGTCTTTTGTAAAATCCTCTTGAGACGATTTCTCCTCATCAACCATATAGCTGGGGCATTTTAGAAGTGAAGTTATTCGCAAGAATTATCGTGCATCACGCAGCCTATTAGCAGTAAACTTGGGGCATACAAAATTCGTTCCAGGGGCAATCCAGATTTGTCAAGATATGTGATATGTTTTATACACATTATCAAAGGGCGGTGTTCCCAGTATCTCCAGCTAAGCAAGACTCTTTCAAGCTGAAGCATTGTTTGTGTTGTTATCCTTTTAATGGATTGTTGACGATAGAAGACTGGACTTTGGGTTTTCTACCGAAAAATACCTTCCTCTCCAGAGATATTTAAGCCTTGTAAAAGGACTTTACTCCATTGATGGCTTTTGTTCTATCTCCAGTAATATTCTCATCTTGTTGAGATTAGCCGAGTGTCTGGTTGTACTGTGATGTCTTATCATCTTTAGTTTATCTCCTTGATCTGTTTTGTCAGCATATACATGACATTCATTTATTTGTTCGCACTTGCATCATGCATGGTGTTGTACCCCAAAATTTGCCCTCCCATATTCTCCAAGATTTGTCAAGAATCAGTCAAACAGAATTTTTCTTGTCAGTCTAGCCAAATTAGGGTTTTCATGGATTTTTGATACAATTCAAACAAATTATTAGGGTTTGGTTGATTTTGGCTCAGGTTTTGATCAGGCGGACGCTCCTTTGACATTTAACCAAGAATCAGGGTTTTGTGCGTGCATTCTCAGAAAGAATTAATTCTACAAGTGATTTTCAATTTATTCTGGAAGACGAGCTGAGACATTTGATTTGAGTTTGCAATGTGCATTAATCAGTGAAAAAAGGACATGTGGACGTTTGTTGTTTAGCTGTGCAATGCTATGATTATTCGGAACTCCGGACGTTTATTGATCATTTATTATTCTGAGTTGAAATAGTTGGGATTTATTTCCAGTTATTATAATTTTAAGAATTATAAATAATTAAATAAACAATTGAAGAAGAAAAAGAATTAACTGACAAAAGTGGATTTTATTCATCTTTAATTATTTGTTACAATTATTATTTGTACACTGTAAATTTATTTACAGATGTTTACATTAATAATGTTACAATAATTAAAAGTAAAATAAAGATATCCTAATTTCCTAAATCTTCATTCTTCTACTGCTACTCCTCTTTTGCTCCATTGATTTTTATCTGCAAAACAAAAAAAAGAAAAAGTCAAAAGCAGACAGAAAAAATGGACTCATCATTAAAAGTAACTGGCCGGAATCAGTTTGCCCTCTCTGCAAATCACAAGATTTCTCTTGGTTCTCAAAGAGGGATAGAAGTAATGCTTGCAAATGAAGTATGAAATGCATAAATTTACAAATTGCACAAATTCAAAGTTTGTCAAACATACTGCATAAATCCAAAATTCCAAACCAAGGATAAAAGGCAAACTGAACTAGGCCTAACCAAATCAAAAAGGCAAACTGAAAGTTACAATTTCAAACTGTCCAAAGCTGTCCAAGAGATATAGAAAGATATCAAACTGTCCAAAGGCTATTCAAGCTATCAAACAAGTACAAAATGCTGTCAACAAGATGCAAGAAATATGGAAAATATGCAGAGTAAGGAGACTAATGCAAGCAACATCCAATTTCATCACTTTCTAAGGCCAGTTACCTTTTTAGTAAAGTACAGTTTTAAAGCAATATTTTATGCTTTTTTTAATCTGTCAAGAGAGAGAGAGAGAGAGAAGAGAAAAAGAAAGGCTTACAGGGCTTAGGCTTAAGATATAAAGAAAAGATACCAACACAGTACAGAGGGAGGCAGAAATAACACAAAAGCCAAAAAGCTCTCAAACTGTAACACACAAAGGGCCTGCCTCCAACCTGTTTTCAAACACAGAACCCATAACAAAATAACACAAATCCCTCAAGCTTGCATTCTGCTCAAAACCTGTGTGCCCAAAACAAAAGCCTTAACCATCAACAAACAATCAAAACCAGAAATATCAACCTGCTCAAACCTGTTACTGCATAAAAGCATAAGCCTTTCAACCTGTCAAAATAAAGAAAAGCTCAAAGCTCCAAACCTGTCCAAGCCTAAACCTGTATCAAGCTTAAAGCTTCAAAGCCTTGCATCTTATCACAACAAAAACCAGAAGTTCCAAACTGATAAAGCCTGTACAGATTACCAGCCAAACCACAAGCCCATAAGCTTTTCAAAGCCTAAGGCTCCAAATAAGCCTGAAGCCTGCCTATTGAGAATCTTGTTCATAAAAAACAAACAACTTACAAACAGAAGCCTCCAAAACCAACTGCATCAAAGCAAGCTAAACCAGAAAAAGCCTCAACATTGTCTAAGCATTCAAACCAACAACCACACCCTCAGAATGTTTTCATCATAGGGTTAACATACAGAGGCAAGCATCTCAGCATATCAGCATATCAACATACAAGCATACAGAGGCTAACAAGAGAAGAAGAAAAGAAGCACTCAAAGGCAACTGAAGTGAAATAGACAGAAGAGGAAAAGAAGTGTCAAAGCAAAGGTTTTCAGAAAAGCACATTCATCATCATAAAACCTAAAAAAGGGGAAAATAAGAATACCAGGTTTTCCAGCAAAAGCCAACTTCACCGCGCCCTCGCCCTTGGCCGCCTAGAGCGCCTCCAGCTCCGTCCTCCTCCGTCTCCAACAAAGGCATAATTTCTTTTCTTTCCTTTCATGCACCTCAACAGAAACAACAACAACATATAAAAATCAGAACTTGCCAAAAACAAAACTAAAAACATGCAAAGTTCGAATACAAAGACATAGGAACGAGAAATCAAAACCTTGCAAACGTTGTCTGAGTGGTCCATGGAGGGAAGAGGAGACAGATGTTGGCGCTCAGTGGCCCTAGGCGGAGGAAAGCTCAGTGGCTATGGCGAAGGAGATGAAGAAGAACGAAAACGAAGTGAACGGCGCCGCTCTTAACTCACTGAAACCCTAAGTCCCAAATGAACATCACACTGAAACCCTTACAAAAAAAAAGCATGTCAAAGCATGGTTGGGCCTTGCCCTTTCCTAATCAGCCTAAGCCCCACGAAATATGGAGCACCCCCCCCCCCCCCCCCCCCCCCCCCCCCCCCCCCCCCCCCCCCTTTTTTTTTTTCTTCCTTTTTTCTACAAATTCTGTTTTGGGCCAAATTCCCCTAAAGCCCATGTTAATTCTTTTTTTATTTAGAAATCAATACTCTTTTTTTTATCACATAATACTTTTTATATATACATCATATCATACTAATTTTTCATGTTAAATTTAATTAACAATACTCTTTTTTTTTCTTTTTATAATATGATTAAATTTTGTAAATGAAAAAAATAACACATTAACTCTTCTATATAAAAAATGTTCTTAATTACTTTTTTATTTTAGGTAGTATGATTAAAATACATAGAGGAATAGAACTTTTGAGTTAAATAATCTTTCTTAGATTTAAAACAATTTTCATTCTTTTTTTAATTAAAATTTTGTATATAAACATAAATATATAAAAATTAGAATTTCTTAAAACATTTCCTTTTCTTTTCTTAAAATATTTTGTTTTGTACAATTTAACAAAAATACAAGAATACAAAATAAATAAACAATACTTAATTTTTCATTAAGTTAACATTTTTTGTCACTTGTAAATAAATCACTTACACAAATACATTGATACATTTACATTGCTTTATTCTTATACATTGCTATACACTACATATTACATTTGCGATTGATTCGATTTGGTTGTAAATTTATTTGGACACTACTCTCCTAATAAGTCTCATCCCCATTTGTAAATATTTGTACCCCCATTCCCGGATACTTATTTGTAATAGCGTAGACTTTAAATTCCCGCAATTTATCGCTTTCAATTATACCATGTTTAGACCTAGGGTTTGCATGTAAATAAAATCAAACGCTAAATAACCTAAATACAAAACAAATGCATGACAATCAATACACCATTCACACTTGCACCCCTAGGGTAATCCCACTCGTTGCCTTCCAAAATGGGCCATCTTGCACGTTGAGTTTCTTTGGCAAAACAATTCAAATGATCATAGTCCCTCGATGACGCTTTCGAAAGTTGCCTATCAAAATGATCATAGTCCCTTCAAGCAAATTGCCAAAGACACTTGGCACCATTGCATTCATGGTCCATACGATGACCCGCGCCTGTCCCGTTAACATCCTAACACAAGATTGTCCACCAAATACAATGGTGGAACAAAACTGTTAAAAGGGTTAAAACATGAGAAAAACCTTTGAGTACAATAGGGTAGACAAACTCTTAGTTACTTGGTCAACTTGCAAAACACACTTGCCTACTTTTCAAAACTCCACTTCACAAACACAATTTCAAAACAAACTTTCAAAAACATTTGAAACATCTTTTCAAAAAGACAAACACCTTTGCATATACTCAAACAAGAGTCATTTCAACGGTTGCCTAGACAAGGCATCTTTTTCAAAACATTTTCAAAACACACACACACACCACAATTTCAAGCAATTGAAAATCAAAGGCAAGTGATCTAAACAAGTAACTAAGAGCCCATGGATAACCATGGATGAAAAGGGTGCTAATACCTTCCCTTTTCATAATCTACCCCCCGAACCCACGAAACATCTCAAAAGGTTTTTCCTGTGCTTTTTAACCTTTCCTTTAGGATAAAATAAAAAGTCGGTGGCGACTCTTGCTAAACCGAACAAGTGCTAATACAAACGCAAAATTCAAGTCAGTTCTCCCACCGTATCACAGAACTGGCGACTCTGCTGGGGACAAATTTAAAAGTGGGGTTACCTTAGGATTAGATCACTCTTGTTTTCAATTGCTTGCTTTGTTTGATTTTATATTTTTGGGCTTTGCATCGGAGTTTCATAGATCCTAACCCGGATCTGGGGAAAACCCTTTAGGTAGCATAAGCTGTGAGGGACCTGTCCGGCGTAGACCGACACGGGTGAAGCAGTGGTTACGTTGGTGTGACACCTTGGTCTGTACCGATATCCCTTGTGTTGCAATGAGGAGAATATGGGTCTTCTGAGGAGTCATTAAACACCAACCGACCTTAGAACCCTAAATTGACCCAACTTGGCCATAGAACGGTAGCAGTATGCTACACTCATTGAGGCTAAACTCTCGCGATGGTTCTGGCTGCAAGAAAAGATTGCGATGCTGGAGTTATGACCGATTGAGGGTAGTCAGTGATATTGAGATCCTCTAGAACCCGGTTACTTTTGATAGGACAAGTCTTAACCAACGAAACTTCAAGTGGGTACTTACCTACAACCCCATGCAAGCCTAAAACTAAGGACTTGTTTGCTTTGTGTGAATATGATTACCTGTATATACACTCACTTGCTTTTGCATACATGTACATAACATCATAACATCATACCATAGCATTTTCAATAATCCTTCTCAAGGATCTTGAGGGTCTGTGGATGCAGGGTCACGTTGAACCAAACGTCTACCAAAGAGCAAGAGGTTTCTCCTCTAACAAATGCCATCAAAGATCAAGTGCAACAACTTGAATCAGGGGCTATGACCCACTTGACATGGTGAGCTTGATTCTCGTGGAAGGACATCCACCAATACCAAGTTCTCCAATCAAAGATCAAGTGCAACAACTTGAATCAGGGGCTATGACCCACTTGACATGGTGAGCTTGATTCTTGTGGAAAGACATCCACCGGTGCAAAGGTCTCCAGTCAAAGATCAAAGTTCAACCTCTAACATTCTTTTGTGTTTACCCCAAGAGATCCTTGAAAGCATGCATCCACATATCATGCATTGCATCATGACAATTTTTCCTTTTTCAGGTTTCCTTACTCTCCTACTGTTTATTTCAGTAAGAGATGGCCCTAGAGAGGACTGTCAAGGATATCCAGGACCAAAATGCTCAGCTTCAAGAGATGTTCTTGAACCTGTCTCTGGGGAAAGAAGAAGTGAAGAATCTCCTCACAAGGGGCATGGTCCAGGGGAATTCAAGCAATGCCAGGAGTGATCAGTTGGAGGCACTTCAGTCTGAGCTGACTACAATGAGGATCCAAATGGTGGGGCAACAGGTTGGCCAGATGTCTCTCATCCAGGACTTGGCTCAAAGACAAGAGGAACTCAGAGTTCTCGTTAACCAACTGCTTCGGGAAAACCGAGTGGGGCAAACATCTGAGGTTGAAGAGCAAGTCACCACTCAAGAAGACAAGGGGAAGGCTCCTCTACTTGCTTCAGGGTCACAACCCCATCAACAACCTCATCAGCATCAACAGGGTAATCGGCGTAAGCAAAATACGTCAGGAAGACAGTTCACTGAGACTGACATACCGTCATCTCGAATACTGGAGCGCTTGTTGGAGGTCAATCTGACTGCTTTAAGGGATCCTATTCAGAAGCCTAATACCTCCGCTCCTAACTATCATCCCGACGCATTTTGTGTATACCACTCCTACAGCCCGGGACATGACACCGACGACTGTTGGGCCTTGAAGAACAAGATTCAAGATCTGATTGACATTGGAGTGCTGAGGTTCATGCCATATGGCGAGATGAAAATCTTCCGTTAGGGGTTCCTCCACCTGAAGTGACAAAGCTCAATCTGAGAGATTTTTGTTCCATTTGAATTTCCAAGTTGTAATCTCTTTGTTGTTCAAACAATTGTCTTTTAATGTCAAACTTTGTTTCATTAATGCATTGCATATGTTTGTCTTAAATTCATCCATTCGTTTTCACTACTCTTATGCTTTCTTTATGATATCTAACTCTTGATAAAAAGCTGCAAGCCTTTAGAGGGAGGATGACGAAACAATACCGTAATCTCATACAGTATGCTTTTGAACAGACCTTGCTGATGATGTACAAGCATTTCTTTGAATTCCCAAACACTGGAGTTATAAGCAAGATAATCCCTAGTCAACCCCTTCGAGCCAAAGAAGTAGGAGTTTTCTGTTCTAAACAAATTAAAACTTTTGATATGAACCTGGGGCAGGGTAGTCTCTCAGTTAATTCAAAAAAGGTGCGCATTGAAGTCGCAAACTCTTAATTCGTAATACAACGAATGACATCAAAAAAATTACTTTGGAATCAAGAGACAAGGGTGGTTCCCTATCACATAGGCAGTCAATCTCTCAAAAGAGAAAAGCCCACCAAGCCAAAACCTGTAAAGGAGGCTTAAGAAAGCTGGGGCATCCCGTTGACTGTAATCCCAAAAACAGGAACAGTCAGGCAAAAGTTAGGGATCAAAATCAAAAGAACGAGGTCGTTACAAATCCTCAACAACATGAAAAATGTTGAAAAAGAAAAAGGAGATGATTACTATCTCCCAAATTCAATTGGTGAACCATCACCCAAAAAGTCGTTCCAAAATCGAATAGAGTTCGACGCACAATTAACTGAGCTTAGGATTGAAGAACATCACAAAGAGCGGGTGGGTACAAATATACTTTGAGCCTTTATCCTTTGTTTCTTAAACCGTGAACCAAGCCACGTTACAACCCTTCAAAAGTCCTAATTGAAGCATGGGTTAGTTCGAAAGCATACTGTTTCAAAAGGTATCCTGACTCCTGTAAGGCTTTGCTCTAAATCTTGTGTTGATTTTGTCTTATGAAAAGTTTTCTGCTAAAAAATGCATTTTTCAAAACTTCGAGACAAACATAAACTTTGCATTGCTTGAATATCACTGTTTGCATTTGGCTATTTGTTTGACAGCGAAGAAATTCATACAGCGAATGTTCGGAGGAACGAAAACTATCTCAGTGAACAAAAATCACTTCAAAAGGATGACACTTCCAACGACAAGTCTCCTATCAACAAGGGGCATGACATGTCACCATCCAATTAACCTGGGGCAGTCCAATCAAGGTTTCAACAGATCTTTCAAAGTTCAGTTAACCTGGGGCAGTCCAGTCAATATTTCAAGAAATCTCTCAATTCGCAGAGTAATCTGATTCAAGACTCCTTCATCTTCACTTGGGGCATTCGAATGTCAAAAGTGTTCAACAATTCCTTCATCACCTGCTGGAAGTTACAACCACCAACATAATAACGGACAATTGAAGCTCCTAAAAATCTATTTCTCTCAAGAGTGAAGACTCTCATCCTTATCACCTCAGAAGATTGGTATACTCCCAATTTCTGACCCTTAACAAAATCAAGATCTAGAAATAGTTCAGATGTGACCCAGATTTGGCGACATTCTGTAACTTATTCAAGATTTCCTTCTAGATATAGTTCAAGATGTGACCCAGATTTGGCGACATTCCGTAACTTATTCAAGATTTCCTTCTAGATATAGTTCAAGATGTGACCCAGATGTGGCGACATTCCGTAACTTATTCCAGATTTCCTTCCAGAAATAGTTTAAGATGTGACCCAGATTTGGTGATATTCCGATACTTATTCCAGATTTGCTTCTAGAGATAGTTCAAGATGTGACCCAAAGATGGCGACATTCCGTAACTTATTCCAGATCAACACCTGCAGCAATCAAAAGATTCTTGCAATCCCCAGCCAGAGAGCCTTCCAGAATCTAATTCCCCTCAGAGTCAAGTTTCAAAATCCCCAGTGGAGCCAAAACTGTCAATCCCCAGCGGAGCTAAAACTTCCAACTATCAATCCCCAAGTAGATTGAAGACTCTCATTCTCAGTTCCTCACAGAATATTCGAATATTCTCCAGTGAAGATCTCCTCAAGACAGGAATCCCCAGTAGATTGGCATACAACCCAAGCTCCTGATTCCCCAACAACGGTCCCAGGATTCTCACTTTCAACAATCAAAAGATTCTTTCCCTCCCCTGCAGCATTCAAGAATTCACTCTCCCCGGCTTCATTCAAAGGTTATTTCCCACCAGAGCTTATAACTAGGTTATCCTCAGCTAATTACCACGGAAAGATCGTCCTCGGCGAAGTTATTCCTATCCCAAGCGGAGTTCATCAAATTCCCCAACATAACTTATCAGTGGAATCCCCAACGGAGTTCTCATCAAAACCTCAGCGAAGTATCTCTTCCCACAGAGTAATTCCCCGCAGAGTAATCTCTCCAACAAGTTTATTCCCCAACGGAGTCATCTTCTCCTACCGGTTTATTCTTGCAACCATCATCCCCAGCGGAAGCGAAGAACTCTACTCTTCAACATCAGCCCAGGATTTGATTTCCCGGCCTTCGTCAAGGATTTATTTTCCTAGTCGAAAACACATTCATAGACATTTCACATTTTATACATCCTGATACATACATATACGCATCATATCACACGATCTCATTTATTTTTGAGAACATCATGACATCATGCATCTCATACATCATGACATTGCATACAACTAATGTTTTGCCTTTTCAGGAAAAGGTCAACCCAAAGATGATTACTATCAACTATCGCAGTTCCAGATTCGATACCTGTATCCAGCCAGGGCATATCTACATGAAGAGTTTAGAGATTCGATACCTGTATCCAGCCAGGGCATATCTGTAGACGACCAATTCCAGATTCGATACCTGTATCCAGCCAGGGCATGTCTGTAGACGACCAATTCCAGATTCGATATCTGTATCCAGCCAGGGCATATCTGTAGACGACAAATTCCAAATTCGATACCTGTATCCAGCCAGGGCATATCTGTAGACGACAAATTCCAGATTCGATACCTGTATCCAGCCAGGGCATATCTGTAGACGACCAATTCCAGATTCGACACCTGTATCTAGCCAGGGTATATCTGTGAGTGATTGATTGTAGATTCGATACCTGTATCCAGCCAGGGCATATCTGCATGAAGAGTTTAGAGATTCGATACCTGTATCCAGCCAGGGCATATCTGTAGACGACAATTTCCAAATTCGATACCTGTATCCAGCCAGGGCATATCTGTAGACGACCAATTCCAAATTCGACACCTGTATCTAGGCAGGGCATATCTGTGAGTGATTGATTGTAGATTCGATACCTGTATCCAGCCAGGGCATATCTGCATGAAGAGTTTCCAGATTCGATACCTGTATCCAGCCAGGGCATATCTGCATGAAGAGTTTAGAGATTCGATACCTGTATCCAACCAGGGCATATCTGTAGACGACCAATTCCAGATCCGATACCTGTATCTAGCCAGGGCATATCTGCATGAAGAGTTTGAAGATCAACCCCTGTAACAGGCCAGGAAATTATCTTTCTTTCTCAGGTACGCAAGTTCTCGCTAAGGAATCTCTTACGCGATCGACACCCCAGATGGCATCTTTAAGCCCATCTCCAGAACTATCCATTACACTTCCAAATGGCATCTATAAGCCCATTTCCGACAAGGTTCTATCACATCTCCAGATGGCATCTATAAGCCCATCCTCCTATCCATCATCTCTCCAAATGGCATCTATAAGCCCATTCCCGACATCACATTGCTGATACTCCACTTTGCGAGTGCAAATTTCTGGGCACTTAGTGTTCAATCATCTTCCACCTTCGGATCACGAAAGGCACGCAAGCCAATCTACATCCTCAGGTCTAAGAAGATTGAACAGGGGCAACTGTTGTACCCCAAAATTTGCCCTCCCATATTCTCCAAGATTTGTCAAGAATCAGTCAAACAGAATTTTTCTTGTCAGTCTAGCCAAATTAGGGTTTTCATGGATTTTTGATACAGTTCAAACAAATTATTAGGGTTTGGTTGATTTTGGCTCAGGTTTTGATCAGGCGGACGCTCCTTTGGCATTTAACCAAGAATCAGGGTTTTGTGCGCGCATTCTCAGAAAGAATTAATTCTACAAGTGCTTTTCAATTTACTCTGGAAGACGAGCTGAGGCATTTGATTTGAGTTTGCAATGTGCATTAATCAGTGAAAAAAGGACATGTGGACGTTTGTTGTTTAGCTGTGCAATGCTATGATTATTCGGAACTCCGGACGTTTATTGATCATTTATTATTCTGAGTTAAAATAGTTGGGATTTATTTCCAGTTATTATAATTTTAAGAATTATAAATAATTAAATAAACAATTGAAGAAAAAAAATAATTAACTGACAAAAGTGGATTTTATTCATCTTTAATTATTTGTTACAATTATTATTTGTACACTGTAAATTTATTTACAGATGTTTACATTAATAATGTTATAATAATTAAAAGTAAAATAAAGCTATCCTAATTTCCTAAATCTTCATTCTTCTACTGCTACTCCTCTTTTACTCCATTGATTTTTATCTGCAAAACAAAGAAAAAGAAAAAGTCAAAAGCAGATGAAATAAAATTAAAAGAAGACAGAAAAAATGGACTCATCATTAAAAGTAACTGGCCGGAATCAGTTTGCCCTCTCTGCAAATCACAAGATTTCTCTTGGTTCACAAAGAGGGATATAAGTAATGCTTGCAAATGAAGTATGAAATGCACAAATTTACAAATTGCACAAATTCAAAGTTTGTCAAACATACTGCATAAATCCAAAATTCCAAACCAAGGATAAAAGGCAAACTGAACTAGGCCTAACCAAATCAAAAAGGCAAACTGAAAGTTACAATTTCAAACTGTCCAAAGCTGTCCAAGAGATATAGAAAGATATCAAACTGTCCAAAGGCTATTCAAGCTATCAAACAAGTACAAAATGCTGTCAACAAGATGCAAGAAATATGGAAAATATGCAGAGTAAGGAGACTAATGCAAGCAACATCCAATTTCATCACTTTCCAAGGCCAGTTACCTTTTCAGTAAAGTACAGTTTTAAAGCAATATTTTATGCTTTTTTTAATCTGTCAAGAGAGAGAGAGAAGAGAAAAAAGAAAGGCTTACAGGGCTTAGGCTTAAGATATAAAGAAAAGATACCAACATAGTACAGAGGGAGGCAGAAATAACACAAAAGCCAAAAAGCTCTCAAACTGTAACACACAAAGGGCCTGCCTCTAACCCGTTTTCAAACACAGAACCCATAACAAAATAACACAAAGCCCTCAAGCTTGCATCATGCTCAAAACCTGTGTGCCCAAAACAAAAGCCTTAACCATCAACAAACAATCAAAACCAGAAATATCAACCTGCTCAAACCTGTTACTGCATAAAAGCATAAGCCTTTCAACCTGTCAAAACAGAGAGAAGCTCAAAGCTCCAAACCTGTCCAAGCCTAAACCTGTATCAAGCTTAAAGCTTCAAAGCCTTGCATCTTATCACAACAAAAACCAGAAGTTCCAAACTGATAAAGCCTGTACAAATTACCAGCCAAACCACAAGCCCATAAGCTTTTCAAAGCCTAAGGCTCCAAATAAGCCTGAAGCCTGCCTATTGAGAATCTTGTTCATCAAAAACAAACAACTTACAAACAGAAGCCTCCAAAACCAACTGCATCAAAGCAAGCTAAACCAGAAAAAGCCTCAACATTGTCTAAGCATTCAAAACAACAACCACACCCTCATAATGTTTTCATCACAGGGTTAACATACAGAGGCAAGCATCTCAGCGTATCAGCATATCAACATACAAGCATACAGAGGCTAACAAGAGAAGAAGAAAAGAAGCACTCAAAGGCAACTGAAGCGAAATAGACAGAAGAGGAAAAGAAGTGTCAAAGCAAAGGTTTTCAGAAAAGCACATTCATCATCATAAAACCTAAAAAAGGGGCAAATACGAATACCAGGTTTTCCAGCAAAAGCCAGCTTCACTGCGCCCTCACCCTTGGCCGCCTAGAGCGCCTCCAGCTCCATCCTCCTCCGTCTCCAACAAAGGTATAATTTCTTTTCTTTCCTTTCATGCACCTCAACAGAAACAACAACAACATATAAAAATCAGAACTTGCCAAAAACAAAACTAAAAACATGCAAAGTTCGAATATAAAGACATAGGAACGGGAAATCAAAACCTTGCAAACATTGTCTGAGTGGTCCATGGAGGGAAGAGGAGACGGATTTTGGAGCTCAGTGGCCCTAGGCGGAGGAAAGCTCAGTGGCTATGGCGAAGGAGATGAAGAAGAACGAAAACGAAGTGAACGGCGCCGCTCTTAACTCACTGAAACCCTAAGTCCCAAATGAACATCACACTGAAACCCTTACAAAAAAAAAGCATGTCAAAGCATGGTTGGGCCTTGCCCTTTCCTAATCAGCCTAAGCCAAACGAAATATGGAGCACCCCCCCCCCCCCCCCCCCCCCCCCCCCCCCCCCCCCCCCCCCCCCTTTTTTTTTCCTTTTTTCTACAAATTCTGTTTTGGGCCAAATTCCCCTAAAGCCCATGTTAACTCTTTTTTTATTTAGAAATCAATACTCTTTTTTTATCACATAATACTTTTTATATATACATCATATCATACTAATTTTTCATGTTAAATTTAATTAACAATACTCTTTTTTTTCTTTTTATAATATGATTAAATTTTGTAAATGAAAAAAATAACACATTAACTCTTCTATATAAAAAATGTTCTTAATTACTTTTTTATTTTAGGTAGTATGATTAAAATACATAGAGGAATAGAACTTTTGAGTTAAATAATCTTTCTTAGATTTAAAACAATTTTCATTCTTTTTTTTAATTAAAATTTTGTATATAAACATAAATACATAAAAATTAGAATTTCTTCAAACATTTCCTTTTCTTTTCTTAAAATATTTTGTTTTGTACATATTAACAAAAATACAAGAATACAAAATAAATAAACAATATTTAATTTTTCATTAAGTTAACATTTTTTGTCACTTGTAAATAAATCACTTACACAAATACATTGATACATTTACATTGCTTTATTCTTATACATTGCTATACACTACATATTACATTTGCGATTGATTCGATTTGGTTGTAAATTTATTTGGACACTACTCTCCTAATAAGTCTCATCCCCATTTGTAAATATTTGTACCCCCATTCTCGGATACTTATTTGTAATAGCGTAGACTTTAAATTCCCGCAATTTATCGCTTTCAATTATACCATGTTTAGACCTAGGGTTTGCATGTAAATAAAATCAAACGCTAGATAACCTAAATACAAAACAAATGCATGACAATCAATACACCATTCACACTTGCACCCCTAAGGTAATCCCACTCGTTGCCTTCCAAAATGGGCCATCTTGCATGTTGAGTTTCTTTGGCAAAACAATTCAAATGATCATAGTCCCTCGATGATGCTTTCGAAAGTTTCCTATCAAAATGATCATAGTCCCTTCAAGCAAGTTGCCAAAGACACTTGGCACCATTGCATTCATGGTCCATACGATGACCCGCGCCTGTCCCGTTAACAGCCTAACACAAGATTGTCCACCAAATACAATGGTGGAACAAAACTGTTAAAATGGTTAAAACATGAGAAAAACCTTTGAGTACAATAGGGTAGACAAACTCTTAGTTACTTGGTCAACTTGCAAAACACACTTGCCTACTTTTCAAAACTCCACTTCACAAACACAATTTCAAAACAAACTTTCAAAAACATTTGAAACATCTTTTCAAAAAGACAAACACCTTTGCATATACTCAAACAAGAGTCATTTCAACGGTTTCCTAGACAAGGCATCTTTTTCAAAACATTTTCAAAACACACACACACACCACAATTTCAAGCAATTGAAAATCAAAGGCAAGTGATCTAAACAAGTAACTAAGAGCCCATGGATAACCATGGATGAAAAGGGTGCTAATACCTTCCCTTTTCATAATCTACCCCCCTAACCCACGAAACATCTCAAAAGGTTTTTCCTGTGCTTTTTAACCTTTCCTTTAGGATAAAATAAAAAGTCGGCGGCGACTCTTGCTAAACCGAACAAGTGCGAATACAAACGCAAAACTCAAGTCAGTTCTCCCACCGCATCATACATGGACATTCATATTTGTTGATGTTCTTGATTCGGATACTTTGGTTATCGTATTTCCTCTTCTCAAATAGAGTGTCAACTTAAGCAGAAAGCGTATCCTTTCTAATTCTCCACTGAGTTTATTCCTCATGGAAGATTTGTTGCTTTAGCCTTCCTTTCTATCTCAGGATAGGATAAGTCTCGGTTGAGTTTATTCCTCATCTGGTAGGGTCTTGTTTAACTGTTTCTCTCCTGTTTGTTCTTGGATTGAGTTTTGTCTATTACAAATGTTGCTTTATGGATCTCTCTAGGCTGTGAAACCTAGATGTAGAGTGCATTGATCTTGCATTGTAAATACTTGGCCTCCTCAGGAAGGATTTATTCATGGTTCCCCATTGAAGATTAACTTTATTCCCTAGTAGTGTTATCATAACATTCTTCTGGAATATCTACGTGACAACAAGCGATTGACTCTTTATTTAAGCAGTTTGATTATTTCTGAATTTCTTTATGTTATGATAAATGGCGGTCTCTTCATGAGCAGTTTGTCTATCCCCGATGAAGTTATTGATTCTCACCTCCAGCAATATCTTCATGATGTGTTATTGATATCTTTAAAAACAGCAAGTGGCGGTCTCTTCATGAGAAACTTGTATGTTATTGTCACCTTTGAAAACAGCAAGCGGCAGTCTCTTCATGAGCAACTTGTATGTTATTGATACCTTTGAAAAACAACAAGCGGCGGTCTCTTCATGAGAAACTTGTATGTTATTGACACCTTTGAAAAACAACAAGCGGCGATCTCTTCATGAGCAACTTGTATGTTATTGATACCTTTGAAAACAACAAGAGGTGGTCTCTTCATGATAAACTTGTGTGTTATTGTCACCTTTGAAAACAGCAAGCGGCGGCCTCTTCATGAGCAACTTGTATGATATTGATACCTTTGAAAAACAACAAGCGGCGGTCTCTTCATGAGCAACTTGTATGTTATTGACACCTTTAAAAAACAACAAGAGGAAGTCTCCTCATGAGCAACTTGTATGTTATTGACACCTTTGAAAAACAACAAGCGGCGGTCTCTTCATGAGCAACTTGTATGTTATTGATACCTTTGAAAACAACAAGCGGCAGACTCTTCATGAGCAACTTGTGTGTTATTGTCACCTTTGAAAACAGCAAGCGGCAGTCTCTTCATGAGTAACTTGTATGTTATTGATACCTTTGAAAAACAACAAGCGGTTGTATCTTCATAGGTAACTTGTGTGTTATTGACACCTTTGAAAAACAACAAGTGGCGGTCTCCTCATGAGCAACTTGTGTGTTATTATCACCTTTGAAAAACAGCAAACAGCGGTCTCTTCATGAGCAACTTGTGTGTTATTGACACCTTTGAAAACAACAAGCGGCGGTCTCCTCATGAGCAACTTGTGTGTTATTGTCACCTTTTAAAAACAACAAGCAACAGTCTCTTCATGAGCAACTTGTGTGTTATTGTTACCTTTGAAAAAACAGCAAGCGGTGGTCTCTTCATGAGCAACTTGTGTGTTATTGTCACCTTTGAAAATAGCAAGCGGCGGTCTCTTCATGAGAAACTTGTATGTTATTGATACCTTTGAAAAACAACAAGCGGCGGTCTCTTCATGAGCAACTTGTATGTTATTGATACCTTTGAAAAACAACAAGCGGCGGTCTCTTCATGAGCAACTTGTATGTTATTGATACCTTTGGAAACAACAAGCGGCAGTCTCTTCATTAGCAACTTGTGTGTTATTGTCACCTTTGAAAACAAAAAGCAGCAGTCTCTTCATGAGCAACTTATATGTCATTGATACCTTTGAAAAATAACAAGTGGCAGTCTCTTCATGAGCAACTTGTGTGTTATTGACACCTTTGAAAAACAACAAGCGGCGGTCTCTTCATGAGCAACTTGTATGTTATTGATACCTTTGAAAAACAACAAGCGGTGGTCTCTTCATGAGCAACTTGTGTGTTATTGTTACCTTTGAAAAAACAGCAAGCGGCGGTCTCTTCATGAGCAACTTGTGTGTTATTGTCACCTTTGAAAACAACAAGTGGCGGTCTCTTCATGAGCAACTTGTATGTTATTGATACCTTTGGAAAAAACAACAAGTGGCGGTCTCTTCATGAGCAACTTGTGGGTTATTGTCACCTTTGAAAACAACAAGCGGCGGTCTCTTCATGAGCAACTTGTGTGTTATTGTCACCTTTGAAAAATAGCAAGCGACAATCTCTTCATGAACAACTTGTATGTTATTTACACCTTTGAATGATAGGAAGTGGCGGCTTCTTTATTTGAGCAGCTTGTGTATCCCCAACAATAATGTTTACTCAGCAAACGACATCTCTTCGGAAAAGTCCCGTGGGGAAGTTTGTATTTTATCCTTTTCAAGTGATATCTTGGTTAAAGAAGGAATGTGTTACCGTTCTTGGTGAAATTCATAAGTCAAAGATGTTTATTACCAGTCTCAGTACTGATGTCAATCATTTCCTTTACCAGTCTCAGTACTGATGTCAATCATTTCCTTTACCAGTCTCAGTACTGATGTCAATCATTTCCTTTTCCAATCACAGTACTGATGTCAACTGTTTCCTTTTCCAGCCACAGTACTGATGTAAATCATTTCCCTTCTCCAGTCACAGTACTGATGTAAACCATTTCTTTTCCAGTCTCAATACTGATGTAAATCATTCATTTCTTCTCTCAAAGTTATTCTCTAAATAAGAGTCTCTTATTTGAAGTCTATGACTCTGTTTTTCCTGTGGAGTTATAATCTCTTCCCCTGTGAGATTACTGTATAATGTGCTTGGTTTCTCCAGCAATAGTTTGTCTCATACGAAATCATTCCTCATTAAATTGAAAATATTACATTCATATTAGATCATAAACATAATTGCGGTATCTTAAGGCCAAAAATTGTGTATTATATATTTAAGTACCTTCAATCTCGTCGAAATGAAGATTCCAATCTTCATATCTCCAGATAGAAGAAACTTAAATAGGGGCAGCTGTCATACCCCAATTTTTGACCTAAGATCCCATTTTTATTGTTTGCATTTTTATACAAAAGTCATGGTCACGGAGTACGGTCGATTTTAACCTCTCACCTTCGAGCATTGACTATGCAGAAATTGTCAAGTATTTTGAACATTCTTAGACTATGTATCACTAACTTCTAATCAAGCACGGAGTGTGTGTTTTTCGTTTCTTTGATTTCATTTGCAGGAAACAGATCTGAATCAAGAGCATTAGGCGTCATGCCTCGATTAGGGTTCAGAATCTCTCATGCCAGAAGTATAGTTGATCGTTGATTCTTGAAGACTGATTCTTCAGGGGAATCATGTGTTTATTTCCATGCCTTGTTCGATAAGTGGTCTCAAGCTTCTTCCAAAATTCCCCAAAGCACAGTCAGGATTTCATCATCACTGGTTTACATGTGCATCAAGATGCTTTAGAAGGCGAAGAAGGATCAAGTTTGCTTCCATCCAATTCCAAGCCTTGAACTGCATTTTTTAAAGAAAGTCATCCGCAAGGGCAAAATGGTCAAAAGCACATTGAAAAAGTCAAACTTTGATTTTCAGATCAAATCAAGTTTCAACAATTTTATTTCATCAAGACATGATATTGGTTCATCAAAAATCAGGAGTCAGAAGTTACTTTGGGAAAATCAATTTTTCTAAACATTTAGAAAATTTTCTAAGTGTTAAGAGTATGTGATACTTCAGAACTTCTGAGCCAGCCTTCAGCAAGTGCACTCAGAAGTTGCAAATTTGGTTCATAACATAGCCTTCAATCAGAACATGGCTCTTCAGCAAGTGCACTCAGAAGTTGAAAATTTGGTTCAGAACATAGCCTTCAATCAGAACATGGCTCTTCAGCAAGTGCACTCAGAAGTTGCAATTTTGGTTCAGAACATAGCCTTCAATCAGAACATGGATCTTCAGCAAGTTCAATCAGAAGTTGCAGTTTTGGTTCGAAACTTAACCTTCTGAGTCAGCCTCCATGCAAGTGTAATAAGAAGTTGCAAACGTGTTTCAGAAGACAATCTTCCATCAGAACGTGACTCTTCAGCACATAGAGGTTACACTTCTGATCTTCTATGATCAGAACATCACCAAATCCCAAAACCTCATTTAAGTAACTTGCTGCCCTGCTACAAGTACAGTCCTGCCACCAGCTGCCACAACACTCCAAGGTGATGCTGACTCAGTCCACGCCTGTACTTTCTCAAACCCCATACTTGCATCAAATTAGCATACGAAAACTGTGATAAAAAAGAATTGGAACAGTATAACAAAAAGGTTTGAATCCCATTTGTTTTTCCCCCCAAAACCACAACAAATCCCTCTATAAATACTTTGCTCCATCACACGTTCAAGGGGTTAGTTTTTTGGAAGAGAGATGGTTGGTTTTTTTGGGAAGAGAGGCTGGTTGTTTTTTTAAAAGAGAGATTGCTGGCTGGCTTTTGGAGGAGAGATTGGTAAAAAAGGAGAGAAAAGGAAGTTGAAACCTTCATAAAAAAAATCCAGAAATCCACAATAGAAAACCAAACCTTTGTTCTTCCTTTTGAATCAAAAAGCTTGGCACTTCCTCTTCCGCTACTCTTGCTGATTCTAGAACATCCAAAGGTAGCAGCTCAAAGCTCCAAGCCCACGTTCCAGGTTCAAGGTAAGTCTTTCTGACTTTGCTTTGTTTTTCATTATGAACATCATTAACATGTAAATATCATAGTATTAAAGTTGTACATATCATTTCTTAAATAGAAAAAACTGTAGATCAGAATTTCTTAATTAGGGCTAAACTCAGATTTAGGATTAGAACTTCTATAAACTGTTGTGCTATTATCCTTCTGACTTTCTGTTTATTAAGAACTGAATGAATTGCTGATGTGCTGATTAAGAACTGAATATGGCATAGAACTTCTGATGTTCACTCACAGTTTTAGCACAACACAGAACTTATGAGTTCTCTATACTGTTAATGCACACTGAACTGTTGAGTGTTCACTCACTATTTTAACACTTAGAACTTCTGATTTTCATGCGCTGATAACATGCTGAACGGCTGATTGTTCACTCACTGGCTTAGCACAATACATAACTTCTGATGTTCACTCACAACTTTAAACATATACAGAACTTCTGATGATTCACTCACTGTTCTAACACAACACAGAACTTCTGAGTTCTCTTTATATGTCAAATACACAGAAATTTTGATGTTTCCATTCGCTATTTTCAAACACATCAGAGTTTCTGATATTTTACATGCTGATAACGCACTGAACTGCTGATGTTTGCTCACTGTTTTAGTGTAATACAGAACTTCTGACTTGTGGCCCACTGTCTGAATACCACCCAAAACTTCTGTGTTTTACCTCTAACGTGTCTTGCAGGACCTCAGAGTGCATCAATTCATAACTTCTGACACTTCCTTCTGAATCACCACGCGCCTGGCTTCAGAACTTCTGATCCTTGCAGTTTTGCCTACAGCAACACACTGGTTCTATTTTTCATTTATTTTCCTTTTCATCATTTTTATATTAACATAAAAAACATAAAAATATTTTCCTTTTAATTTTTTTTAATTCATTAACACAAAAAACTCAATTTTCAAACTCACACCTTTTAAGTCAAAACTTCGACATTAGGTCGTCGTATCTTCAAAATCTCGTCCACACCCATTTTTAGCCAAACAAACCTTTTTTAATCAAACAAACAATTTAAAAAAAATAGATATTTCAAAAGGTTCCTATAGGATACTATAGATACATTGGGTGCTAATACCTTCCCATTGCATAACCAACCCCCGAACTCTCGATCTCTTTCAAAAAACGCATTGTATTTTCATTACTTTTAAGTATTATTTTACATTGCATATTTTAGAGTTTTATTTCGCTCTTTTCCATTTTCCCTTGGAAATAATAAAGCGCGATGGCGACTCTTTCTTTTTGCGAGTTAAGTTAATTAATAGCTTGATCTCCGATTTTCACCGCTACACATAGTCAAAAGTTCCTGAAAAGAAGAGGAAATATGTTTTTGAAACTCAAACTTCAAAACTAGTTAGTCAAAGACTAAAACTAGGCATGATTTACAAAATATTTTGAATAAAATGGAAGATCATACTTAAAAAATCAGAAAAAAAAGGTTTAAATGATCTTGACTCATTCAGGAACTTTGAACATATTTTCTTAGATTTTTAGAAATGAAGAAAGCTGGATAATTAATTATTTCTTTATGCTTAAGCAAGAAAAGACCTCAAAAACATCAATTAACTTCAAAAATCTAAAAAAAGAAGAAAATTGACAAATATACCCAATTAAAAATTATAAAAAAATAGCTCAACACTTAATAGTCAGTGAGTATAATTTTCTTGAATTTTATGTCAAAATAAAGAATTAAACAAAAATTATTTACACAATATATCAAAAAAACAAAGAAAAAATGATATGACCAATCAATTGATTTAATTGGCATCCCAAGAATTTTGTAAAATTGGACAAAAATTATTTTCTATAAGAAGACTCAGAGGGAAACTTAAAAACCTTTTTTCATGGATTTTTAGATTAATAGAAATAGGAAAATAAAAATTCTAAAACCTATAGAATGATTAAAACCCTAATTAAACTACTTGAATTAATTAATTATGTAAAAATGATAAAACTATGAAATAAAAACCAGAATATGAAAATATATTGAAAATAGGGTTTAGAATATTTTTGTGGTGATTTTTGAATCAAGTAAAATATTTAAACAAAATTAGAGAAAACAAAGAAAATTCAAATATATTGAAAATCTATTACACCTGTTATTAACATAAAGCGCTGTGAAATTTTTTAGAACATGTTCAATAAAAATGCCACATAATCATCCCTACCACATGAACCAGCATCCAACGATAAAATGTAATTTCAATACACAATTTTTAGAGCATCATATCTCTCTGTATACTCCATGAAATCGAGTGAAATCAAAATAAAAAATGAACACCTCGTGGCATAGAACAAAATGGGCCCAATTATTTCATCAAACAATTATTTCACCTCATATAAAATCATGTTCAAAGTCACTGTTTCATCACTTTTTCAAAAAACTAAAGACACACAGTAAATTCAAATTCAACAGATATATACTTCGAACCTATTTGTTCGGCCAACTATCCATTCAATGAGTATGAATTTAAAATTAAAAGTCATCGTAGATGCATATGCAAGCTTATGGATAAATTTTATGAATTCTTGAGAGCTTACTTAATAGTGTTCTTCCACTACTTCTTTGAATCAAGCTTACAAGTTTAGAAACCCGTAAAATTACTTGTCTCAACCCTTGAATTCATAGGAAATAGCGAGGAAATGAAGAGATCTTGATGAGAAAAGAATGGAATCTGATAGCACCCTTTGAAGGAGGTGAATTCAGATCTATATTCTCTCTCTTGTGTGAATTTTCTTGCGTGTATTCTCCTTTGTCTAGAGTGAGGTGTGTTACTGGTTTTATAGAGTGAGAAAGATTTGCAAAAGTTTTGCTTGGAGGATATAAGAGGCAAGAAAATAAGGTGGTGAGGTGTGTTGTGTTTTTCCTCTATTGTTGATCTCTTGGAGGTCGTTTTGAATAAGTGATAATAACATGGAATGTGAGGTGGCAAGCTGATGTTTTTGTTGACTTAAATCCCATGCATTTCCATGCAAGCTTGGCCAATATCATGATCACAACTTCAACTCATCGTATCTTTCTCCATAGTGCATGAAATGAAACAAAATTTGAATAAAAAATGAAGAGGGCATAACATACTCTAACTTTCATGTTCAAAAATTTTCAAAATAAGGTTTAAATCAATGAGATATATGGCTATGAATGTATACACATCACGTGTTTGATGAAATGCCTGTCTGGTATGTGCACGCGACATGCCTTGTTGTTGGGAGAAATTCATTTTCATGTCACCTACTTCCCACGGTCATATCTTGAAATGTAGGAACTATTTTGAGAAAATTCCTGAAGCAAAGTTGTTCATAACACATGGAGCTAAATCTTTGATGTTGGACATTTTTCAAAATAATTAATATTTCAAAGGGAAAAATGATGATGAACGTGTGCCCATGAACTGTTTGATGAAATGCTTGGCCCGACGCGTGCGTGACTGGGAAAAAATGACATCTCAAGGCTCCTAATCCTAAGTATTATATCTCTCTCTACACTTGATCATTTGACACGATTCTTGAATAAACTATGAAGAGAAAGTTTCAAACTCCAACTTTGATGTTGATAACTTTTTGATTTGAGCTCAAATGGACATTCAAAATTAGCCATGAAGAAATCAGGTTTTATGCACATATTCAAAAATTTCACTAAGTGTTCTGAATTTTCCAAGCTCAATAACTTCTTCTCCTTTCACTTTTTGGACCTTAGCCCTCAAGAACAAATTTGAAGAACTTTGTATCCTCTTTCCAAAAATGTAAAGTTTGCAGTTTTTAAATAATAAATGAAGAAGTTATGATCATCCAAAGTTTAGTACTATGAACACTTAGAAAATTTCAAAAGTTCAAATAACTTCTTTGAAAAGTTATCTCTAATTCAACACCTCCTCTTTATTTTATGCCACCATTGACCATGAAATGTGAAAATAAGGACATTGAATTGATGGTTACCCCTTTTGATCAATTGAACCTTTTCAAATCAAAATTGATGATCAAAACTTCCAATGATAGATGCTCGTGAACATGTAGAGAAACATGGAATCAAGACTTTCCCAAAAAGTCAGAGATTTCCTTAATAAATTAAAAACCCTATTTTTGACTCTCTATTCTAAGAGACAAACAAACAAATCCAAAGGTGACACAGGACACCGCTGGGGATGTGGAAAATATAATAAAGGATCAAAAGAAAGCCCGACCAGGAAAATAAATCGCTGGTGAACAGAAGACTCAACTCTACTAGGGTAAAGCCCAAGGAGGAGATAAGGAATCATGAACTCAAATATTGAGGAAAAATCAATGGATGACAAAGATCGACAGATAACTGCGAACTACCCACTCATAGAGAAAATAGAAAAAAAGTAACGTCGACTCACAGGGAATAGAAATTGTAAGATAATACCGATAAATACCAATATTAGGGTTGGTAACAAATGATTGACATCAGTACATATTGTTGTACCCAAATTTCCCCCCCTAAGGTCCCCTCATCATACCATGGTTATTCAATCATAATAAGATCACATTAGGGTTTTTGGTTCTCCTCCCTATATTTAGCTTTGATCTTTGAGGAATCACCAAGCACCTTGACTATTTTTTCTTTTGTGATCATTCATGTTTTGTTTTTACTTTCCTTTTAATTAATAAAATGCAATGTTGGTTTGTCTTACTTGTTAATAATGTAGGTAAAGGCAATGAGGCTTAACAAGTTGCTCCTTGGGTTCATGAGTTTATTTCCATGCCCTAGTCAATAAAGCTTTAGAAGTCAAAACCTCACCATTGAATTTGTTTTGTAAGGAATGGCATGGAAATGTTATTTTGGTTCACTACATTTCCAAGTCCAATATTGATTCAAAAGTACAAGGGGTTGATTGAAGAAGTTGTCATGGTTGGACAAGGTTTTGTTCCCATTGGTCACAAGTGCATATTTCTCTCAATTCTCAAGATATGTAAGTAGTTTTGGTGGCTATGAATTATCATTTTCATCCTCAATAACTTCTATTTACAAAGCAAGAGTGTTGGTACAAGGTGGTGGTTCAAATTTGTCAAAGTTCTTCAAAGCATTTTCTTGATCTAGAAGCTAGGGTTTTGAACTTCAAATAAGTATATCTTGCTCATCTTTTGGTATTTTTGACTGACTCCAAAGACATCATTCACTTCAAAAGTTTCAAGGAGTTTTCATGTGGAAGAAACTTGATGATGAAGAAATATTACAAGTCCTCTAGATGAACCCTCATTTTCTCATGCGTGACTTCAAATGATCATAACTTGGTCAATTTTTATCATCTTTGGCCCACTCTTTTTCCATAATGATCTTGGGGATGTGAACGTTATCCCTTTTTTTATGTGCAAAGTGAGAAAATGGATGGAAGATGCCCTAAGGATACAAAAGATTATAGGTCATTTCATGATTTTTTGCCAACTTCAACAATTCATAAATCTCTCAATTTTTGGATATTTTGAATGGATCAAGTTTTAAAGTGTCATTTAAGAGGCCTATTTCATGCCATCTTCTTTGGTCAAGAGAAAATTCCAAGTGGAAGACCATGTTTGGATGCAAAACATTATAGGTCACTTTTGAAGAAAAAATTGAAATATTTCTAAGTATGGAAAGTCAACCCTTTTTATCCAACTTTGAGTCAATACAAATTTCAGCTCAAGCATCCATTTGATTTCATTCTTTTTCCATTGCAAAGCTTGTAACATCATCTTTCTAAAGCATCAAGAATCATGCCCTAAAACCCCTTGAGCTGAGAATACCATTGATTTGAACTTGGTAACTTAAAACTGAAGTTTCTTCAAAAGTCAGAATTTGAAATCATTGATTTAGCTTCTAAACACTTTGTTTCTGCGTGTTTTTGCTTCTAAACATGTTTAGTGAACTTCCAGAAGTGATTATCACAGCAAAACACTCATTTTGGATGAGTTTTGATCAAATTAGAAGTCACACTTTTCTTATTTGCAACTTCACATGATTTCCCTCCAAACTTCATCATTTCACACGCTTGGACATTCCATTTGATTCCCTATAAATAGAGGGTCACCCCTCATTCATTTTCTCAAGCTTGGATAGCCAGAATCACCCTGCCAAACTTGTTCCCTAACTCAAATTTCTGCAACTTCGAAATCTGTTTTCAAGCCTTTTTCAATCCAATTTTTCTATGAATTTATCTTCCTTGATCTTCCCTGAAGCTAAACATATAAATTACCTTCAAGAATAGTGCCCTATATTGCTCCATAGAAGTCCAGTTTCAGAGCTCTGTAACTCAACTTCAATAGGTAGATTTCTCCATTAATTCTTCAAAACTTTGATATCATTGTGATGCTCCCATTGCCCTGGTTCTAGTCGCAACACTTTCTTTTATCTGGAAACATGTTTTGACCATAAATTTTCAAATCCCTGTTCAAAACTTTCATTCCAAATTGCTTGAGCTACAGTTTATATAAATTTACCACGAATGTGTGGTTGTCTTCGTCTTGAAGAGACGAAGCGAATGGCATAGGTCTCGTGCTCTAATTTTACAGATTGAGCAACCTGGTTTTGGGACTGGCTGGAGGTTGAAGATGACCAATGTGTCATCCTTCAACCAATGAAACATCGCCATTTGTATTTTTTTGAATTTCTGATTTACATTTGATTCAGTGCTTTATTCACTAATGACCATGATATGCACGACACGCCAGATCCTTTGGATTTGATTACTAACGCGTTTTGACTCTCATCCAATGGTCTACATATTTTTGACTTTATTTTTATTTTCTGATTTTTTATATTTAATTGTTTTAAATTTCAAAAAATCATAGAAAATTCATTTTTAGTCCAAAAAATCTGAAAACATTATGAAAAATATTTTTGATTTTTCTCTTTCTGATTTTTCTTTCTTCACAATTTTATTTTGTGTTTTGATATTTATTATAAATTTTCACTTTATTTGATTTGTTTTAAATGTTTAAAAATACTTTTATGCATTTTTTAATTCTGAAAAAATTATGGAATGATCCAATGATATTGTGACCAATATTGGCGACCTCATTTTTTTGAATTTCTGACTTTGGTAATTTTTAAATCATTTTTGGTTCTTTTTACTCATTTATTTTAATTTTAAAAATAGTTTTTGACTTTAAAACATTACCAGAATTTTTATAAATTTATTTTAGTTCGTTTCTGATTTTTCTATAGTCTTACTTTTTATTTATTGATTAATTTGAACATAGTTGATATTTTTCTCTTTTATTTCTATTTTAAAACTTTTTTAAAACTTTTTTTTAATGTATATACTAAATGCAATATTATTTTGTGATTATTTTCTGGCTGCTCTTGGGTTGAATTTTTTTATTATGAGCTTTGTTAACATCATTGAATTCATGGTGTTGAGTTTAACTCCATAAAAATGGATGAATGATTTTAATAATAGTTAAATTAAAATTTAATTCAAATGTGGTTCGTATGTTCTTTCCCACCCCTCTTCATCTTATCCCTTTCTTATTGCACTAAGTATTATTGGAGCATGATCTTTATATCATGTCTCAAAACAAATGGTGCATAGATTGCTATTGACCGGCCTCAAAATAGGTGCGACTTCTACATAAGTCCACTTACAATTGCTTAACATAGCACTAAATTTTGTCCCGATTCGAATAAATGATTATTCATGGCCAAAACCTATGTTTGCAAGCCCAAGTATGTTAATTTGATCTCTTTGATCCAATAACCTTGAGATTCATTGTGTGGAGGCTTTGGTTCTACCAATCCTCTAATGGATCTACAACACTTTTGGTACACACAAATCACTTAAACATCGTTGATCATTAAATGGTACTTTTGAGGATTCCAAATGGATGATATACTTGACAAAAGGCAAATGCAACTTGTTGTGTGGAGGCTTTGGTTCTACCAATCCTCTAATGAGTTCCAAATGTAAGTTTCAAGATGGTCATCCAACTAACCACTAATTATTAAATTGTTTTTTACTTTATGCACTTTTATTTTTTATGCTTTATGTACCATTTACTTTAAGCATTACATTTCATGCCTTTTTTATTATTTGTCACTTGAGCTTTTCTTTTCTCTTCTAAGAAACCTAATAATCAACATGAACCATAAAAAGCTTTAATGATACTTGGACTATTTGGTTACTATCCTTGGCATTATGGAGTATTGGACTTCTTGGACTTAAGAATAGAAACCTTGGCCTATGTTGGAGACCTTGTGACATTGATGGATATTTTGTCTGGAGTTCTTGAGGTTTACCTCAAGACATTGGGTTATTTGTTTGTTTTATGTGCAGGCTATTGTGATTACATACTTTGTTTGTAATCTGGAATTTACCCGTATACAATTGTTATTCTACCCAATTTTTGTGAAGACTTAATACACTTGAAGTTTGGTTCTCACAAGAGGTGTAGTATCCTTGCTTGTTTGGCTTCTTGTTGGTTAGATGGTTCTTATCCCTAGCTTTTACCTTATGCTTTAGGATAATCTCTTCTTCTCCCCCCATCTTCTTTAATTTCCAAAATCTCCTCTCTCCTTTTGAAAACTCTTCTTGCTTCTTTTAAACTTGAACCACTTTCATAATAAACTTGGACTTAGGTCTATGAATTTTCAAAACCTTTTCATAAATAAACTTAAATCAACTTAATAATACCTTGACATTTTTGTGAGAAGACTTAAAGTCAATCAATCGCATTCCAAACCATTTTGCCACTTTGGCTTTTTATTTTAAAACCTTTCTCAAAAGATTAGACTCTTGTCAATCCTTGTAGTGATGCAAACAACTATACTTATACGATATGTAGTAAAGAGAGATATTTTCCACTTCGGTGTTGAGTGAGGCATTGTTGATTTTAAAATCCAAGCCATATCCTCCACTTTGAGATGATGCAAATTCTCCTTTCTCATGATTGTGGGTAGTAAGTATGTTTTTCCACATGGACAATGACGATGATGTCTTATCTCATAAAATTAACCAACACACTTGTGTTTTACAATTTTCAAAGGTGAACTACGTGTACCCTGATCCCATATTGCACGAAAGGTGGTAAGTAGGCACTAAAGGTTCATAATCGCGACGGGTGCAAAAATCATGAAAAATATATTTCTTCTCTCATCTCCACCATCTATTTTACATACAACATTTTATAGCCAAAATATACAGATTTTACGAAGAGGTTCCTGCGGAGTACCATAGATGTTTAGGGTGCTAATACCCTCCCTTTGCATAAACAACCCCCTTACTTTGAATCTTTCCCCCTCTTTTTGGGTTACTCGCTCTTTTCCCATTCCTTTAGAAACAATAAAGCATGGTGGCGATTTTTATTTTGATCTGTATAAGTCTAGTCAATCCAATGGCTTAGTCTTAAACATTTCTACCGCTATAGAAAAATGGCGACTTCACTGGGGAAATATTGACCTCTTGTTGGTCCATCCCTAAGTGGGTTAAGCCTACCTTTGTGTATATCTATATATGTGATATTGTTGTTTGTGTGTTATATGTTGTATATATGTTTGTCTGGATTTTCATAGTTTTTAGGGGGCTTGGTGATTGCTTATAAGTCCTATACCCGGACTTGGGAAAACTTTAAGATAGGATGGGCGGTATAGTCATGTTAACTTTGAGGGAGTAATCCCAAAAAAGGAGGCATGAGATCCCCCACTCAGTGGAGGCCCCTTTGACTGTAGTATCGTTTACCGAGTAATCGGGAAGACGTACTGCTTTCGACCTGGGAGCCTGCTGAAGTTGAGGACCGTAGAATACCTAACCCATCTTGGCCTTTTAGGTCTAGTGCAGAAGCTATGACAGAGTAATCCAAAAATAGTTGTCACGCGATACTACACTCAGACGAGTTTTTCTTGAGAGTATTACTAATTGCCGAGTTAAACGGGAAGTTGGTAATATCCGAAGGAAGGATGTAGACTCTGGGAACCTATAGAACCTTGTTCAGCAAGTGATAACTTTTAGACCAACACCTTATGGGTAGTACCTTCAACCTCATGCTCGTGACGTTGAACCTATGAACCCTATATGTGTGATCTTGTATGTGATTGTTGCATCATGCACCCATCCACTCATAAGCATCTTTTGAAGGAATTTCATTTCAAGGGACTTAAAATTTGACCATTTGTGAATATCTCAGGTACCTTTTGACCATGGATTCTGAAAAAAGAAAGACTAGAAAATATAGCTTCAAGGATCCTAAGATAGATGAGTTGATCAGTCTAATTCCTGAGATTGAGTGCTCTGCATATTTTTGGAAGAAGTATGGATCTATCATTCCTCTTATGAAGCTTAGGATGAAGGAGGGTATTCTCTCGACCTTGGCCCAGTTCTATGATCCGATGTATCATTGCTTTACTTTCCCCGACTATTAGTTGATGCCTACACTAGAGGAGTATTCTTATCTGCTGAATTTACCTGTTACCAATTATGTTCCTTTTACTGGTTTGGGGGTGAGCCAAAACCACATGAGATTGCTGCTTTGATCCATCTGGGGAAGTCTGAGGTGGAAGCCCATATGACTACTAAAGGAGGAATTAGAGGATTACCAGCCCAATTCTTATTAGAGAAAGCTCGTTACTTTGCTAGGATGAAGAGTACAGTCGCTTTTGAGGCCATCTTTGCTCTACTTGCTTATGGGTAGTTTTTATTTCCTAATGTGGATAAGTCTGTTGACATTAATGCTATCATGATATTCATGATTGGAAACCCAGTTCCTACATTGTTGGGTGATGCTTATTATTCTATTCATCTTCAGAATTCTTATCATGGGGGGATGATTATCTGTTGCACGCCTTTGTTGTACCAGTGGTTTATCTCTCATATGCCTCAATCTGATGCTTTTTGGGATGTTAGAAAGGAACCCCAATGGGCTCCTAAGATCATGGCACTTACTCACTCGGATATTGATTGGTATCATCGAGCTTACCATGATGTAGAGATTGTTGAAAGTTGTGGTAGTTTCCCCAATGTACCTCTTCTTAGTACAAAGGGAGGAATTAACTATAACACTGTTCTTGCACGACGACAACTTGGTTATTCGATGAGGGATAAACAAAATAGTATTCATTTGAGTAGTTTCTTTCTAAAGGAGGGAGAAGACCATATGGAAGCTAGGGAGAAGATTGCGAAGGTCTGGCGTCAAATTCATAAGAAGAGTAGGAAAGATTTGGGACCAAGAGGGGTTGTTTCTTTGGAACCTTATCTTTAGTGGGTCTAAGCGAGAGCTATTCAGTTGAAGATTCCGTATTACCGGGAAGCACATATGCCTAATTTGTTTGTGAAGACCACTCCTTCCTTATTGGATGATATAGAAGAGCCACAACTTGCTTTGATCAGGATGCAGCAGGAAAAGGATGCTTGGAAGAATAAGTGCCAAACTTTAGAGATTTCCTATAGAGCAGACTTGAAGGAGAAAGACGACTTGATTGAGATCCTTGAGAGTCGAGGGGTAGAGACCATGGAGAGGAAAGGGAATTTATTTTCTCCTAAGCCTCAGTTAGATTCTAGTTGCTCACTTTGTAACTCCCGTAATTTAATTAATTATTTAATTAAATTATTTTTGGAATAATTGTGAAGAAGTGTTATTAAATTGGATTTATTTTATTAAATGGAGAAATAATAATATATTTGAGGTATTATATTATTATGAGAAATAATGTTAGAAGCTAATATTATTTAATGCGGGTCTATATGGTGTGAGTGGAAGTAATAAGGGGTGTAGGTTTTGAGCCCAATAAGGAATAATATAATAATATTAGGTTATTTTATTATTTGTTGTTAGAATAGAAGGAAGAAGCAGTAAGAAGAGAAATAAGGATTGTGAAGAACGTGAAGCTGCTGGATTTTGAAGGAAACGACAAGAACAAAGATTCAACCCAGAAATTGTAGAGCGACCTTCGATCCAAGGTAAGGGTGGGGTTCTGGCTCTATAATTGGGTTCATGATGTTTGATATGTGGGGTTAGAGGACTGCTGTTTTTGTTATTGAATTGAATGATGTATGATGAATATTGATGAATTCTCGATGGATAAATGATGTTATGATGCTGTGTAACCGATGTAGTATTGTAAGTTAATGTTATGTGATGAATTATCATGGTTATGATAAGGTTTTTAGGGTTGTAATATGTTTCCTGTAGCATAATACAGAAGAAAACGCAGAAAATTATGCAGAAAATCGCAGGATGCATCGACCTCAAACTAGATGAGTCGATGCAAGGAGGCTGTTAGACTCAGGATGAGTCGATGCATGGA
The DNA here is from genome assembly GCA_948472305.1 of Vicia faba. NCBI lineage: Eukaryota > Viridiplantae > Streptophyta > Magnoliopsida > Fabales > Fabaceae > Vicia > Vicia faba. Next base: position 1,525,316,904 of record OX451735.1, on the reverse strand, counting down.
GAGTTTGCGTCGATACATGATGAGTACCATACTTAGGATGAGTCGACACGAAGAGTGCATGTGTCGGTACATGTTGTGATTTGAAGCAGAATGAGTCGATCCATAAGGAGGATGCGTCGAATCATTGTGAGCATATGAAGCAGGATGAGTCGATCCAAGGAGTATTGTGTCGATACATAATGCTGGATTTTTGACAGAATTGACTTCTAATTGCTGTAACTTGAGTTTTAAGATGCTGTTTGAGATGCCGTTCAAAGTGTTGATTAGCTAACGCGATAAACTCTATTCTAGATGATTAAATGATGGATAAGAAGTGTAATCCTAGTAACTAATTTAGGATTTAGAATTAATTCCCGTAGATGACCGTTGTGTTGTTTTTGGGACATATTGCTGAATATGAGATGTTAGAGGCTGCTGTTAGAATTATAACAATAGGATTTAGTGACAATAATGATGTACAGTAGCAGAATAACAGTATGGCTTACTGTATTATTAATATACAACTGAATTATTAGTAAGATGTGGTTATTAAAAAGGTGTTTGATAATTTATGATGAACAAATGATGTTTGATAAATAAGTAATGTTTAATAAATTATTTTGAGATGTTTACGAGATGTTGTTCTGAGATGTTTATGAGATGTTGTTCCGAGATGATTGAGATGTTGTTGTTTGAGATGACTGAGATATTGTCGTTTTGACATGTTGTTGTTTTGAGATGTGTTTCGAGATGTTTTTAACTGAGTGTGTTATTACATTCATGTTGAGTCGCATACATTGCATTTTTGAGATGGAGCTTATGCTCGTTGAGATGGCCTGGATTGGAAAATTTTGAGATGAAGGCTATGCCTTGTTGATGCCTCTATTAATTGGAAGATTAGATTTTTGAGATGGGAGTTATGCTTCAATGGTACCACATGCATTTGCATAGTTTTGAGTCGCATCCTATGAATGAATAATGAGATATATTTGATGTTGATGAATGAGTATATATGCTATAATTGTTGTTGATTATGAGATGAGAAATGGTGATATTATTGATCTAATTTAATATATTAATTATCATGCGCTTTGTTATATTGTTAGATATCTTACCCCCTTCTGTTTGAATGTTTCCCCTGTGTTAGTAACGTGCAGGTAATCGAGAGTTAAGGCCGTATACCTTCAATAGATCGAGTCGGTGTTATTGCTCTGATATGTAACACTCGGGGGGATGAACGCTTGATGATTTTTTATTGCTGATTTTTAGTTGTTGAGCTTTAAATTGTTTATTTACTAAATATGAGATGTTTCGAAGTTGCTGTTTATTTAAAGATGTTATTGAATAATTCCGCTGTGTAGTTATTAAATTATTTTATTAAAGATGCTATATTGATGGTTCATCCGATGTTTTATTAAAAGTGTTATATATCCATGATGAATGCAATGAATTTATTAGAAGAATTTGTGACGTCCCGATTCGTTTGTCTGAATGAAATTTTATAACTTTGATTTATTTTGCATAATTTGCTTGGGGTAGAATTGGGGTGTTACAAAGTTGGTATCAGAGAAAAAGGTTGGTCCGACCTAGTCGTCGAGTCTTAGTTGTCTAACAATCGAGTATTGTTATTTTGAGTTCTAACAGTTGTTTGTGTTGTAGTGATAAGTTGAGATGGCTGGAAGGAATGATGCTACCCTTGCTGCTGCTCTAGAAGCAATGGCTCATGCGATGGAAAATCAGCCGAATGCTGACAGGAATGCTGGATCTCGTAGCTTGGCGACTTTCCAGAGAGAGAATCCACCTACGTTCAAGGGAAAATATGATCCTGACGGAGCATTGGAATGGTTGAAAGAGATTGAGAGGATCTTTTGCATAATGGACTGCACTCCAGCGCAGAAGGTTCGTTATGGGACTCATATGCTAGCAGTCGAGGCTGATGACTGGTGGCTAGAGACTTGTCATAAGTTAGAAGCTGCAGGTGAGAATGTCACTTGGGCTGTGTTCCGTAGGGAGTTTTTGAGAAAGTATTTTCCTGAAGATGCCCGTGGTGAGAAGGAAATTGAGTTCCTTGAGCTGAAGCAAGGAAGTATGTATGTTGCTGAGTATGCTGCCAAGTTTACTGAGTTGGCTAAGTTTTACCCGCATTACGCTGAGGAAAATGCTGAGTTTTCGAATTGTATTAAGTTTGAGAATGGGTTGCGACTGGAAATTAAGAAGGTAGTTGGATACCAGAAGATCCGTGTCTTTGCTGATCTGGTTGATAGCTGCATGATTTTTGAGGAAGACAATAATGCACATTACAAGATTATCAGTGAGAAGAGGGGTAAGCACCCACAGAGTCGTGGTAAACCCTATGATGCCCCAGCTGGTAAGGGTAAGCAGACGGTTGCTCATGGTCAGAGGACTAGTGGGGGAGATGCTCCTGCTGGTGTGATTTGTTTTAAGTGTGGGAAACCTGGACACAAGAGCAATGTGTGCACTGCTGAAGTGAAGAGATGTCACAGTTGTGGTAAGAACGAACATATTGTATCTGAGTGCAAGCACAAGAATATGGTTTGTTTCAATTGTAAGGAAGAAGGGCACATTGGTAGCCAGTGTCCGAAGCTGAAGAGGGCTCAGTCTAGTGGTAAAGTGTTTTCTTTGGTGGAGGATCAGACAGCTTCCGAGGACAGACTTATTAGAGGTAAATGTTTCATTAATAGTACTCCTTTAATTACTATTATTGATACTGGTGCTACGCATTGTTTTATTGCTGCTGATTGTGTTGAAAATTGGGTCTTGTGTTATCTTCTTTGAGTGGAGAAATGGTCGTCGATACTCCAGCCAAGGGATCAGTGACTACTTCTTTTGTGTGTGCTAAGTGTCCCTTGTCGATCTTTGACAGAGACTTTGTTGTTGATTTGGTTTGTTTATCGTTAAGAGGGTTGGATGTGATCCTTGGTATGAACTGGTTAGAACATAACTGTGTTCATATTAATTGTTATGACAAGTCAGTGAAGTTTCCTACTCTTGAAGAAAAGGAAGATGGTCTGTTGTCTGCTAGACAGTTGAGAAAGTTGATGCAAGAGGAAGCACAAATGTTTTCATTGATGGTGTAGCTATATGTAGAGACTCAAGCTATAGTTGAGGAATTGTCGGTGGCATGTGAATTTCCTGAAGTTTTCCCTGATGAGATTCCTGATGTACAACCAGAGAGAGAAGTTGAATTTGCAATTGATCTTGTACCTGGTACTAGACCTGTGTCTATGGCATCATACAGGATGTCTGCGTCTGAGTTGTCAGAGTTGAAGAAGCAATTGGAAAAGTTACTTGAGAAGAGGTTTGTAAGACCAAGTGTATCGTCGTGGGGAGCTCCAGTGTTGTTAGTGAAGAAGAAAGATGGAAGTATGAGGCTTTGTGTTGATTATAGACAGTTGAACAAGGTGACGATTAAGAACAAGTATCCGCTTCCAAGAATAGATGACTTGATGGACCAATTGGTGGATGCCCGTGTGTTTCGTAAGATTGATTTGAGGTCGGGTTACCATCAGATTAAAGTGAAGGATGGAGATATTCAGAAGACGGCTTTCAGAACGCGTTATGGACATTATGAGTATTCGGTGATGCCTTTCGGTGTTACTAATGCGCCGGGAGTATTCATGGAATATATGAATCGTATCTTCCATACTTATTTTGATCGGTTTGTAGTGGTGTTCATTGATGATATTTTGATTTACTCTAAGTTAGAAGAAGAGCATGCTGAACATTTAAGAGTATTATTGCAAGTTTTGAAAGAGAAGAAGTTGTATGCAAAGCTGTCCAAGTGTGAATTTTGGTTAAAAGAGATTAGTTTTCTTGGTCATGTGATTTCAGGTAGTGGCATTGTTGTAGATCCATCGAAGGTTGATGTTGTGTTGCAATGGGAAACTCCAAAGTTAGCTACTGAGATTAGAAGCTTCTTGGGATTAGCTGGTTATTATAGAAGGTTTATTGAAGGGTTTTCTAAGTTTTCACTTCCGTTGACTAAGTTGACTTGTAAAGGTAGAGCATTTGTTTGGGATGTTCAGTGCAAAGAAAGTTTTGCGGAATTGAAGAAGAGGTTGACGTCGACTCCGATTTTGGCGTTGCCTAATCCAAAAGAGCCTTTTGTGGTGTATTGTGATGCTTCCAAGATGGGTTTAGGAGGTGTGCTTATGCAGAGTGGTAAGGTAGTTGCTTATGCGTCGAGGCAGTTAAGGACTCATGAGAAGAACTATCCTACGTATGATTTAGAGCTTGCTGCAGTTGTTTTTATGTTGAAGATTTGGAGGCATTATCTTTATGGTTCTATATTTGAGGTGTTTAGTGACCATAAGAGCTTAAAGTATTTGTTTGATCAGAAGGAGTTGAATATGAGGCAACGAAGATGGTTGGAATTGTTAAAGGATTATGATTTCAGTTTGAATTATCATCCAGGAAAGGCGAATGTGGTAGCTGATGCGTTGAGTCGAAAGACTTTACATATGTCAGCAATGATGATTAAAGAGTTGGAATTGATTGAGCAATTCAGAGATATGAGCTTAGTTTGCGAGGTTACTCCACAGAGTGTTATGTTGGGTATGTTGAAGATTAATAATGAATTTTTAGACAGTATCAGAGAAGCTCAAAATTTGGATGTGAAACTGGTAGATTTGATGGTTGGGACTGATCAATCTGAGAATAGTGATTTTAAGCTAGATGAGCAAGGTGTGTTGAGATTTCGTAACCGGATTTGTATTCCTGATGATGTTGAGATGAAGAAAGTGATACTTGAAGAGAATCATAGAAGTAAGTTGAGTATTCATCCAGGAGCTACAAAGATGTATCAATATTTGAAAGGTTTATTTTGGTGGCCTGGGATGAAGAGTGATGTGGCTCTGTTTGTGTATGCATGTTTGACTTGTCAGAAGTCGAAAGTTGAACATCAGAAGCCTGCAGGATTGATGCAACCGTTGGAAGTTACAGAATGGAAATGGGATAGCATTTCAATGGACTTTGTGACGGGGTTTCCTAGTACTTCGAGAGGACATGATTCGATTTGGGTGATTGTTGATAGGCTTACGAAGTCAGCTCATTTTATTCCTATTAACATCTGTTTTCTAGTGTCGAAGTTGGCTGAGATTTATGTTAGTGTGATTGTGAAACTGCATGGTGTTCCTTTTGTGTATTGTGTCAGATAGAGATCCAAGATTTACTTCTGATTTTTGGAAGAGTTTGCAAGAAGCATTGGGTTCTAAGTTGAGGTGAGTTCAGCGTATCATCCTCAGACAGATGGTCAGACTGAACGAACGATTCAATCGTTAGAAGACTTGTTGAGGGCATGTGTTCTCGAGCAGGGAGGTTCGTGGGATACTTATCTTCCATTGATAGAGTTCACATATAATAACAATTACCATTCTTGTATTGGTGTTGTACCCCAAAATTTGCCCTTCCATATTCCTCAAGATTTGCCAAGAATAATCTTCAAGTTGCTCAAGTTGGCTCAAGGATTGGACAGTCAAGCCACCTCCTAAGGCAGTCAAGTCAAAATTAGGGTTTTGTGTTACATCAAGGTCCTCACATCCAAATGGCTTCAAATGCTTCCCAATGTCCTGATATGTTCTCAAGTTCATCCATGTCAAATTTCAAGCCTTGCAGAGAAAGTTTGGTCAGTCAATTGCTCAAGAGTTCCAAAAATCGACTGTGTTAGGGCAAAAGTCAACTGTGACCCAAATACAGTCAAACCTCAAGATTTTTTGTCAACATTCTAATTTTGAAGGATAATTCATCATTTGATAAAGGGTTTATCATGATTCATTAAGGATTGCTCAAGAATCATCAAGATTCAAAAGTTGCTAAATTAGGGTTTTGTAGGAAAAGTCAACCCAACTTTGACCAAGCATAACTTTCTCATACTTTATGAGAAATGACCCATACAAAGCTCATTTTCAATAGGATGCAATTTCCTACAATCCATCTTCGCACCCCAAGATCAAGAAATGCTCTCACAAAAAGTTACAAATTTGGACATTATAGGTCATTTTTGAAAGTCAACAAAAACACCTTTTATTCCAAAGCTTATAACTTGAGGAAGGAACATCAAAATGAGATGAGACCAAAATGGTTGATTAAAGGTCATCTCAAGGTTTCTAAAAAGTCCAAGAACACCTCCGAAAGTTCAAAATTGAAGAAGTTATGCATTGTTAAACTTGGGCATTTTTCCAAAATTGCCAAAAGTTAACTATCCTCAAAACTCCAGTTTTTGACAAAAGGGCCCACTTTTTTCCACTTGATTTGGTCTTATCACACTACACACGTATCCCATCTTTAATTTCATGACCAAACATTTATTTTTCTATTTTATTTCATTTTTATTGATTTAATTCATTTTAAATCTATATTAATTCAAATAAAATCCAAAAATTAATGTAAAGGGATTCTTGTGATTTGTACAGATTGCAAATACCATGTAACACTCAATCAATTCGTATCAAGTCAAAACAAGCACAAAAAATCAGATTTGGCCTATTTTTGGAAGCTTGGTTATGGTGATTAAAATCCAATCTTGAATCTTCAATGCATTTGATTTGAGAACAAAAGACCAACCCTAAATCATTCTATAACACTCACACAAGCCTCACAAACCAGAAACATGCATAGAGCTCTGCAGAAACGGCCACACAACTTTCAGAAAAAAGCTTGAAAAGTGAGAGATCAAAAACGACATTGGAGGCATCTTCCAACCAAAAGCTCAACACAACTCTCTTCCTTGACATCCAGTGAAGCTATACCAAGTGAAACCAAGCCTTTTCGTTGCCTAAAATGCCCTGTAAGTCACCACGAACTTGGCCCTGTACCTGGGATTGTGAATCAATTATCTTGCATCCTTTTGCCAAATCTTTTGAATAATTATGCTTAATGTCAAATTTCTAACATGACTGCAATATTCAATTTCATTTTCATGCCCTATATGGTGATGCCCGAACCTAGGGTTTGCTTGTTTCGTTTTTAGGCATTTGCATTGCAGGTAAACTTAAGACAAATAATGGTTATAGGGACACTCAGGAGACAGAGACGATCACGTCCATGCGCTTGGATGGGATTTTTATGGCCTAGAACGAGTTTTTGAGACATCCTACGAAACTTCCTGCGGATAAAAATCCACAGGTAAATAACCAGGGTGTTTGAGGAAGATGATAACGTGTCTCAGCTCCATTGGTCCATTTGAAATATTAGCGCGTTTTTATTTTTTGCAGGGAATAATTGATGGTTTGGTATATAATATTTTTTTCTTATTACAATAACAAATGAAGCAGTTTGGTGGAGTGGTTAAGCGCGCAGGCATATGAGCATTGGGACCTGGGTTCGAATCCCAGGTCCCCCAAAGCATTTGTATTATTTTGTTTCAGGAAATTCCATGCAACACTCAAAGCAGGGCCTATCATACGCCCTCATCCAGATGGTGGCCAAGTAGCTTCAGATCTAATCCAGTGGCTAGGAGTGAGGGACCATCACGTTCCCTAGTCAAAGGCGCACATTGAATGAAGAAAGTCAACAAAGGCTGCTTGCGTTTGGGCCAGGAATTCTGTTGAATCAACCTCCCTTCTAGGCCCAAACCCCCTTTGGTTTATTCTTTTTCTTTTCTATATTTCTTTTATTTAATTTGTTTTATTATTTTTGTTAATTAACCAATTAATAATTTTTCTCATAAAATCAGAAAACACAAAAAATATTATTTTTATTAATTTCATTATTTTTGTAAATAAATAATTTAATTGACTTAGATTTTTAATTAGGTATGATTTTAACATTTTGCAATAAATTAAAATTAATTAGAATATTAGGTTTTAATAATCTTGACCATTTTATTTTATTTCCTTAAATAATAAAAAACCAAAAATATTTTTATTTTAATTAATTAATTCAATTATTAATTTAGACTAATTTCTTTAATTCAAAAAAATAATCCAAATATGCTTTATTTAATAAAAAAGGGTCAAAACCCTAAAAACACTCTGATTTAATTTTCTCGCGCGCGTATAATTTTTGATCCATATTTCAATATTGTAACTGCTCCGGGAATGTAATAGTTTTAACTTAGGATTTTATTTATCGCTTTATTTACTTTTCACAATTTAATTTTTAAGGGTTTGTTTTTGGCGATGTAAATACCCGACGCCTTGTAATAGCTTAGATTTATTTTCCGCAATTTAATCTCCGCAACCATTAACTGTTAGATGTTTGAATAATAGGCAATGCATGACAAGATAATCTTTTAACCTAAAATCAACAGTAGCTCACCATGGCATGTACAAAGATAAATAACTGAAAAACAATACACTCGCACATCCCACTCTTAGGGTACACCTCGCTTGGTTTCCTCGAACGTGGTCATTGAGTATAGGAAGTTTTAGAGGTCGCCCTCTTGTCTAAAGATCAAAGTTGCCTCAAAACGGTTGCCTCGGATAAAAATGATCTAAGACATTAGGGTTACCGCTAATGCGTCCTAACATTGCTTTAGTGACCACACGTCCCTTAATCGAATTGACCCGAAAACTCCAACGACGGTGCTACCTACTCCTCAATAGTGGGATAACATTGTCTAAAGGACACTTGTACAGTTTAATTCCTTTTTGAGTAGGTATATGGTTCTTAAGTACTTGCTCCTTTTAAAAACAAAACAAAACATTTCGCACTTACACCCCTTTCAAAACAAAAACTCTTCTCAAACCCACAAACACAAAGAAAAGCAATTTTGAAAACACTATGAGAAAGTACCTAAGAGCCCGTGGATAACCACGGATAGAAAGGGTGCTAACACCTTCCCTTTCTATAATCTACCTCCCGAACCCGAGAAATATCTCAAAAAGGAATTTTCTGTGCTTTTGTCCTTTCCTTGTTGGATAAAATAAAAGACGGTGGCGACTCTTGCTCACCACGACATTTTGTGAAAACAAACGCAAAACGTGAACCAGCATTCCAAAACAGTCAGTTCTATTCCCACCGATCACAGAACTGGCGACTCTGCTGGGTATTTCTTATAAGTGAGGTGTACCTTAGGATTAGATCACTATGTTTTCAATTGTATGCTTTAATTTTGTGGGCTTGTATCGGAGTTCTATAGATCCTAACTCGGATCTAGGGATACCCTTTAGGTAAGTAGCAATAAACTGTGAGGGATCTGTACAGCGTAGACCGATACAGATGAAGCAGTAGCTACGTTGGTGTGGCATCTTGGTCTGTACCAATATCCCTTGTGTTGGAACAAGGAGAATATGGGTCTTCTAAGGAGTCATTAAGCACCAACTGACCTTAGAACCTTAAATTGACCAACTTGGCCATAGAACAGTAGCAGTATGCTACACTCATTGAGACTAAACTCTCGCGATGATTCCGGCCGCAAGAAAAGGTTGCTAAACTGGAATTATGACCGATTGAGGGTAGTCAGTGATATTGAGATCCTCTAGAACCCGATTACTATTTTTTAGGACAGGTCTTAACCAACTGAACTGAAAGAGGGTAGTACCTAAGCTTCATGCCAGCCTGAAATCTAAGGGCTCTTTTGTGTGACTTGTGTGCCTTTACCATGTTTGCCTTTTGTGGATACTTGTGGTGTGCCTTTACCATAACATCATGACATCATAATATTGCATACATTTTGCATAAGGACTAACCTATTTCAAAGACAAGAAGGTTTCATCTTTGCTATGTTTTGTAGGTCATCATGATGCCCATGCGTAGGAATACTATCCGGATCAACTTTGTCCATGTACCTACCCTACTTAAAGATTTGGTTGTCAGGATTCCAGACACTACCTCCTTCATCAGAAGGCATGGTTCTCTGCTCAGTTTGGTCACCGCAAAATTGGACGAACAAATGATGAGTGTCCTGGTCCAGTTTTATGATCCGCTATACCATTGCTTCACCTTTCAAGACTTCCAGCTGGTTCCTACCCTGGAAGAGTTCTCTGAGCTACTTGGTATCTCTGTGTTGGAGCAGACTCCATTTAATGGTTGGGAAAAGACTCTTAAGCCCGAAGAGATTGCTGTAGCCCTTCACTTGACCAAGGAGGAGGTAATGGCTATCTGGGAGACTAGAAGTGAAGCTAAGGGTTTTTTGACTAAGTTTTTGGTTGACAAAGCTAATTACTTCTGGGACAGCTTAAACTTCAAGGCGTACGAGGACATTCTGGCTCTTTTAATTTATGGTCTAGTATTGTTTCCAAATCCTGATACTTTTGTTGGTATTAATGCCATAAAGATCTTTATCTATCAGAATATGATACCCACTCTCTTGGGTGATATGCTTCATCAGCTCTATGCTCGTACTGCCCGAAAGCGGGGAACTTTGATGTGCTGTGTTCCTTTATTGTCGAGGTGGTTTATTTCGCACCTCCCTAAGTCTGTACTGAAGAACAAAGAAGGAATGGGTTGGGCTTATAGGGTGATGTCTCTTTCTAGTGATGACATTATCTGGACTCTCAAAGGTATGGATGAAGTGACTGTCATTGATCGTTATGGAGAGTATCCTAATGTTCCATTGATCGGACTCCATGGAGGGATTTCTTATAACCCATGCTTAGCTCTCCGTCAGTTTGGAAGAGCCAGAAGAGAAGGGCCTCATGAGATGTTGATGCCCCATATCATCTTTGATTTTCAGGGAGATAGCGATGAGCTGCGTCGTAGATTCATAAGGGCTTGGGACATAGTTCACCAATATGACCCACATGAGTTGGGACCAAAGACTTCCCTGCCAATGGAGCCATACCTCAGATGGGTCCGCATCCGTGCCCAGAGGTTAGGTATGCCATATGAAGCTGTCAGACCCGTTACTCTTGAAGTTGCTAGTGAGGAGGGGGTTCCTCCAACTATTATCCACCCTTATATGCCCACTGATATTGGGACACTGAAGAGGTCTTGGATGCAACTGTGGGAAGAACGGGATTCTTATCGGGAGAGGTTCAATGAACAGGAGCAGAAGATCCAGAAGCTGATTAGGCAACTGGAGAATGAGCGGATCCTGAATGATTATGTCCGCACTGAGAAGAAGAGACCATGGGAGCGTTGATGGACCTTTGGTGATGTTCTTTTACAGTTTTTACTTACTTTTCAGTATTTCCATTTTTGTAACGCCTAAAGGCAGTTTGTTGAACAATTTAAATTTTGAAGTTTAAATCTAATAAAGTGTGTTTCCTTTCTTGTTTACAAATTTAAATCCCGATTGTCTTTGAAATCATAAATCATACACATTTCATCCCATGCATCTCATAAACAGGTACCCCATTACAGGTCTCTTATCTTCTTCGCTGTTTACTTCAGCGCTCAATCATCATGTCTGCTGAACCTTCCACTGAGTAAGCTATCAAGGCCCTCCAGGCCCAGAATGCCCAATTTCAAGAGCTGTTCATGAATCTAGCTAAGGGTCAGCAGGACCTGAAGACCTTGATTCTGAAGGAGAAAAAGAAGAAGAAGAAGAGGACCATCCTGTTCAATACTGGACGAAGGTTTGGAAATGGGCTGCAGAATGAAGTTGATCTGACCACCTCATCTGGAGGGAAAGATAGTCCTCAAGAAAGGAGAGCTCCTAGCCCTATGGTCTCCGACAACGAGACAGACTATGACGAAGAACAGTATCCTCCTGCTGAGGATAAGTACAAACAGCTGGAAGACCATTTGAGCGCTATGGAAATTCAGAAGGTGCCCGGTCTGGACTTCGGAGATCTAGGTCTGTCCTCTGGGGTGGTGATTCCCCATAAATTCAAGGCACCTGCCTTTTCCAAGTATGACGGAGTTTCCTGTCCAAAGCTACACCTCCGGTCATATGTGAGGAAGATCCAGCCTTACACTGCTGATAAGAACTTGTGGATCCATTTCTTTCAAGACAGTCTCTCAGGGACTCAACTTGAGTGGTTCTATCAGTTGGATGGAGCCAGTATCTGCAGCTGGGAAGATTTGGCTACTGCATTTTACAGGCAGTATCAGTACAACTCCGACCTCGCTCCTATGCGTACCAAACTCCAGGGTATGTCAATAGGAACGGGTGAAGGATTTAAAGAGTACGTGCAGAAGTGGAGAGACCTTGCCGGAAGGGTGCAACCACCTTTGGCTATTCGTGAGCTTGTTGACATGTTTTTGGGGACCCTGTCTGGTCCGTTCTTTAACCATCTGATTGGAAGCTCTTCAGCTGGGTTTACAGACCTTATTTTGACCGGTGAAAGGATTGAAGCTGGTATTAAGGTTAGGAAGATACAGAAGGGTGCCTCATCTAGCACTGAGAAGAAACTGTTTAAAAAAGAGTCCAGTGCTGTCTACAGTTCGAGAAGACAGAATAGGCCTGAACACCACCAAGCTGTCAACGCGGTTGTTATTTCAAAGCCTGCTGGTGCTCTTTAGCATCACAATCAACAAGAGGACGAGAGACCTCGAAGGCAATTCACTCGTCTCAGCATGACTTTGTCTCAGATTCTGCCACAGTTGCTGAAGACCAATCTGGTGACTCTAAAAGAAGCTCCGAAGAATCCAAGTACCACATCACCAAAGTACAACCCTAATGCCCGCTGCGCTTTTCACTTTGATAGCCCGAGGCATAATACAGATGATTGTTGGGTTTTGAGGAACAGGGTGCAAGACTTAATTGATGCGAAGGAGATTGAGTTTGAGGCGCAAAGAGGCCTAATGTTATGACTGCTCCCATGCCCAAACATGGAGTAAATGATGTAGAGGAAGACTTGTTTGTAGTTTCCGTGGATGATATTGTTACCCCTCTGATGACTGTCAAGAAGAACCTGTTGCTAGCCGGTTTATTTCCGGGCTGTGGTGAAGGTTGCCGTATGTGTTCTGTTTTACCTACTGGTTGCCCATTTCTGAAGTCAGGTATCCAAAACCTGATGGATAATAAGGAGATCCTATTTGAGAAGATTGTTGTTCCTTCCATTCCTACTGAAGAAGTTGCCATCATTACCATTTTCAATAATTCTTCCAAGGCTCCCTCGAGGAAGCCTGTTAGGATTACATCTGCTCCGAAGATCGCACTTGTAATCATCACTGTTTCGGGGCCCATCCCCTACACCTCTGACAAAGTTGTCCCTTGGCACTATGAGGCAAATGTTTATGTTCTTGGAGTTAAGCAGGAGTTGGATGCTGATACCGGCATCAACAACATTATTGGACCTGCTAAAGTCACCCGCAACGGTAGACTTTTCTCACCTGATATTGTTCCACCAACTGTCTGAAGACCTGTTGTCATTACGCCTACAAATGTACCTATCACTATTCCTGATCAAATTCCTATCCTTACCCCTGTTGCCGAGTCATATGACGCTCGGGGAAAAGGGATCATCACTGATGTGCCTGCCCAGACGGAGGCACCAAAGTCAATTACCGTTGAAGCTTCCAAACAGGAGATGGAAGAGATTCTGAAGATTATTAAGAAGAGTGATTACAACGTAGTTGAGCAACTAGGGCAAACCCCATCCAAGATTTCTATGTTGTCACTATTGCTGTGCTCAGAGGCCCATGCTAAGGCTCTGATTACCTTCCTGAAGTCTGCCCACGTGCCACAAGAGACATCAGCTGATCAGTTTACATATTGTGTGGCTAATTTAACTGCTGATAATGGTTTGGGTTTCTCCGACGCTGATTTGACTGCTAAAGGGAAGAACCATAATGATGCCCTGCATGTCTCCATTGAATGCAGGGGCACTACTCTTGCACATGTATTGGTTGACACTAGTTCCTCGCTGAATGTCCTGCCCAAGAAAGCTCTAGACCGGTTGGATTGCAAAGGGTTAGAGTTAAAACCAAGTAACATCGTTGTCAGGGCCTTTGACGGGTCCAAAAGGATGGTGCATGGTGAAGTTGATATTCCAATTAAATTTGGTTCTCAGGTCTTCAATTCTACATTCTACGTGATGGACATTCGGCCATCCTATTCTTGTTTGTTGGTTCGTCCATGGATCCATAAAGCTGGGGCCGTAACCTCAATGCTCCACCAGAAGCTGAAGTACCCGGTCAGAGGGAAGATTGTGACAGTACAAGGGGAGGAGGAGTACATGGTCAGCCACCTCAACTCATTCAGATACGTAGAGATGGATGGGGAATTCATTGAGACCCCATTTCAGCACTTTGAAGAGGTTCCTCAGACACTGCTGAGACTATGGTTGAAGATCCTCCTATGAAGATGGCTTCCTTAAAGGATGCCCGGGCTGTTATTGAGAAGGGTGAGTGTGCAAATTGGGGCCGACTTCCTGATTTCACTCAGAAGACTAACAAGTTTGGTTTGGGTTTCACTGCAGAAGCTCAAAAGGCTGTTCGAAGTGCAAGAAGTGGGAGACCTCCCATGTTCATCAGCAACTCAGGAGTAAATGCCATTGAAGATGATGTGGAGGAGTCTGAATTCGACAGCTGGATCTATCCTACACCAACGGTGGACCAAGCAACTGGAAAACAAAGGACTTCATCCCTATTACTTTTGTTACCCAGTAATGAACTCTTTGTTTTAAGCTTGTAACAGACAATGTTTTGAAACTTTATGGCCCGATGTCTTACCCGGGGCACTGTGGCTTCAATTGTGAGGGCTTTTGTGTGTCATTTTCATATATCATTAATAAAAGCATTGGACGTTTCTTGCATTTCAAATTTTGCGCTCCTTGTTTTTCTTTATTATATATTGCAAAACAGCTATTTCACACACACTCACATATACAGGTCTCAATCCACTCTGGATCTCACTGGTAGCGACTCTGCTACTGCCAGTTATGATTTCGAAAATCCGATCAACTTAGCCGAAGACGAAGGTGAAGATGATTGCGAAGTGCCTGGTGAACTTGCAAGACTGCTACTCCAGGAAGAAAGGGCCATTCAGCCACATGAAGAGCCGGTGGAAACGGTGAATCTGGGTACTGAAACAGACAAGAAGGAAGTCAAGATCGGTGCAAATCTGGAGCTTAGTGTGAAGCAGTGGTTGATTCAGATGCTGCATGACTATGTTGAGATCTTTTCCTGGTCTTACGAAGATATGCCTGGGTTGGATACCGACATTATGGTTCATCGCCTGCCTACCAAGGAAGACTGCCCTCCGGTAAAACAAAAGGTTCGCCGTATGCGCCCAGAGATGTCTGAGAAAATCAAGGCCGAAGTTATGAAACAGTTTGACGCCGGTTTTCTAGTAGTGACTTCTTACCCTAAGTGGGTGGCCAATGTGGTTCCAGTACCAAAGAAGGATGGTAAGGTCCGAATGTGTGTTGACTACATGGATCTGAATAGGGCCAACCCTAAGGATGACTTCCCTCTACCTCATATTGACGTTCTGGTTGACAATACTGCTTAGCACAAGGTATTCTCCTTTATGGATGGTTTCTCCGGATATAATCAAATTAAGATGGCTCCCGAAGACATGGAGAAGACCACCTTTATTACTCAGTGGGTTACCTTTTGCTACAAGGTCATGCCTTTTGGGTTGAAGAATGTTGGGGCAACATATCAGCGTGCCATGGTTGCTTTGTTTCATGACATGATCCATCATGAGATTGAAGTATACATCGACGATATGATTGCAAGGTCCCAGAATGAGGAAGAACACCTTGAACATCTACAGAAGTTGTTTGACAGGTTGAAGTTGGATAAGCTAAGATTGAATCCGAACAAGTGCACCTTCGGGGTGAGATCTGGTAAGCTATTGGGTTTCGTCGTGAGCGACAAAGGTATTCAAGTGGACCCTGCCAAAGTGAAAGCCATACAAGAGATGCCAGCTCCCAAGACAGAGAAGGAGGTAAGAGGCTTTCTAGGACGACTAAATTACATTGCCCGATTCATCTCTCACCTGACTGCTACTTGTGAGCCAATCTTAAAGTTACTGAAGAAAGATCAAGCGGTACATTGGAATGATGAATGTCAGGCCGCTTTCGAAAGGATCAAAGAGTATCTTCAGGAGCCACCAATTCTGATGCCACCAGTTGAAGGGAGATCTTTGATTTTATACTTGACAGTACTTGACAACTCAATGGGGGTGTGTACTGGGGTAGCATGACGAGTCTGGCCGAAAAGAGCATGCTATTTATTACCTTAGCAAAAAGTTTACCGACTATGAGACCCGATACTCACTTCTTGACAAAACTTGTTGTGCTTTGGCATGGGCTTCTTGCCGGCTGAGACAGTATATGCTGACTCACACTACTCTGTTGATATCAAAGATGGATCCCATCAAGTATATCTTCAAAAAGCCTGCCTTGTCCGGAAGAATAGCAAGATGGCAGATGATATTGACTGAGTATGACATCCACTACACGACTCAAAAAGCAATCAAGGGAAGTGTATTGGCATACCATTTGGCACATCAGGTAGTGGATGATTACTAGTCTATGAACTTTGAATTTCTGGACGAGAATATCATGTTGATAACTGATTGTGAGACACCTGGATCGGATGAAGGACCTGAGGAAGGATCCCGATGGTCTATGTACTTTGATGGAGCTTCGAACGCTTTGGGTAATGGCATTGGCGTTGTGATCATATCTCCTAAAGGCTCTCATACTCCATTTACCGCCCGACTATGTTTCAACTGCACCAACAATATGGCGGAGTATGAAGCGTGCATCATGGGTCTTCGAGCTGCAATTGACCTAAGGATTAAGTTTCTAAGTGTCTTCGGAGATTCCTCTCTCGTGATCAGTCAGATCAAAGGCGAGTGGGACACGAAACACCCAAATCTTATTCCCTACAAGGAGTATGTATTGACATTGCTTCCCCATTTCGAGGAGATAACCTTTGAACACTTCCCCAGAGAGGAGAATCAGTTGGCGGACGCGCTAGCTACGATGTCTTCTATGTTCAAAGTTAAATGGGACAACGAGGCTCCCCGAATCATTATTGAAAGATTGGAAGAACCTGCACATTGCTGTGATCTTGAGACTGAAGAGGTAACAGAAAAGCCCTGGTATCATGAGGTGAAGAGGTATCTTGAAGCTCAGGAGTACCCCGAGGGTGCATCTGTTAATGACAAGATGTTTCTGAGGAGGTTCACGGCGAAGTTCTTCATCAGCAATGGCATTCTTTACAAGCGTAACCATGATTCGACCTTACTGCGTTGTGTGGATAAGAGTGAAGCAGAAAGGATCATGGCGGAGTTACATGAAGGTACTTTCGGAACTCATTCCAGTGGACACACCATGGCAAAGAAAATCCTTCGGGCAGGATATTATTGGTCCATAATGGAAGCCGACTGTTATCAGCATTCTCGGACATGTCACAAATGTCAGGTCTATGCTGATAAGGTGCACATTCCTCCAGTTCCTCTGAATGTTCTAACAGCACCTTGGCCTTTTGCAATGTGGGGCATTGATATGATCGAAGAGATCAGACCTACGGCATCTAACGGGCATCGTTTCATCCTGGTAGCGATTGATTATTTTACAAAGTGGGTTGAAGCAGCTTCCTTCGCTACGGTAACCAAGAATGTCGTGGCATGGTTCATTCGGCATAACTTGGTCTGTCGATACGGTGTACCAGAGAGGATCATTACGGACAATGGTACCAATCTTAATAACAAGATGATCAGTGAGCTCTGCGAACAATTAAAGATACAACATCATAACTCTTCTCCTTACCAGCCAAAGATGAATGAGACTGTCGAAGCGGCAAATAAGAACATTAAGAAGATTGTGCAGAAGATGACAGTGACATATAAAGACTGGCACGAGATGTTACCGTTTGCTCTTCATGGGTACCGTACCTCAGCACAGACGTCAACAGGGGCAACACCCTATTCCTTGGTATATGGCATGGAGGCAGTCTTGCCTATTGAAGTTTAGATACCCTCTCTTCGGATCATGAAGGATACAGGTTTGAGCGAAGATGACTGGATTCATACCCGACTTGATCAGCTGAATCTAATCGACGAAAAAAGACTTGCTGCTATTTGTCATGGTCAGACGTACCAAAAACGGATGATCAAGGCATTTAACAAGAAAGTCGGACGACAAGAGTATCAAGTTGGGGACCTGGTAATCAAGTGCATTATCTTACCTCAAGGTGATCCCAGGGGCAAATGGACCCCTACTTACGAAGGGACATTTGTGGTTAAGAACATTTTCTCAGGAGGAGCTATGATTCTAACCACCATGGATGGTGACGACCTTCCTCACCCCGTCAATGCAGACATAGTGAAAAGATACTACACATAATCAAAGACCCGCTAGGTTGACTGGCCTAGGCAAAAATAAGGGCTTCCCGGCAAACCAAACGGGTTCGAGCAAAAATAAGGGATGAAAATAAAAAAATCTGTACACCCGGCAAGTCGAAAACCTGAAAAGGCGGCTTGGGCAAAAATGGGTATCCCGGTGGACCAAAAACCCGAAAGGGCAGTCCAGGAAAAAGTTAGGGATTAAAACGTAACACTATGTCTCATTCGATCACCTTGCCTCCAGACTTCGGTATCAACTATCAGGCTCGAACGACACCAATCAATCAGATTCATCTTCAACTAAGAAGCAAAGTGATGAGACGCTTGAAGATATAAAGGCAATAGCAGAGTTGGAACCCAATGGGATTATTCACATAGCTGTTTTGTTTTCTTTTCACAAATTGTATAAATTCTATTTGTTCGGCGGCGTTCTCTTACTAGGACGTCAACCTCTTGTACAAAAATGCCTATTTTCAGGCAAACTTCAAAATCAATACAAATTCATTTTCAGACAAATTTCAAATTGTTTTTCCTTTATCTGTTTTGTTTTGCAAAGAACGTCCAATGATCATTTTTGATATATGCATTTGACATTAATTGCTGCCCATAAATATTTACATGCTAAACAAAAGGCGAATTACGGGTGATATCAGAAGTAGGGGCAATAAGAATTGTTCGAGTGGTCTAATTGCTCTGTCCACCAAGGTACCAAGGTAGGTTCAGCTGAAGAATAGGACCAAGATACCATCACTCCCCGCAAAGTAAAACAGTAATGGTAGCTCTCCCCACTGAGACTTGAAACTATGAACGAATCAGCAATGCTCTCCCCGAGCAGAGTTAATCTACCGTCAGCCCTAAAAAGGTTGGGTATCCCCAGAAGGTCTTAATAGTCCTCAGCGGAGTATAAAGACATTCCCCAGCAAGTATAAGAATACCCCCGACAGTCTTAATATTCCTCAACAGAATATAAGAATGTTCTCCGACGGAATACAAGATACCCCAGTGGAGTCATTTCCTCAACGCAGTCTAAAAAAAAGGGCTTCCCCGCCAGAATTGAATCATCTTACCCAGTAGATTCTGGAAGCTTATCCCCTGCAGAGCGCAAATAAATCTCCCCAGCCAAATTCAGAAGGTTATCCTCACAAAAGTCTAACTGGGTTATCCTTAGCAAGTTGCAACTGAAATATCATCCCCAGCGAAGTTCTTTCTATCCCCAGCGGAGTTCATCATCAAAATCCCCAACAGAGCTTATCAACAGATTCCCCAGCGGAGTTATCGTTAAACTCTTCAGCAGAACGCCTCTTCCCCACAGAGTAATTCCCCTCGGAGTAATCTCTTCATCAGTTTATTCCCCCAACGGAGTTTTTCTCTCCTACAGGTTTATCTTCTTCGCTCACCATCCCCAGCGGAAACGAAGAATTCAACTCTATTCTCCAGCAGCTCCGGGATTTATCTTCCCCAGCTAAAACATTATATCTCTATACATCATGATACATGCATATACGCATCATACCATACAATATCATTTATGTTGAGAACATCATTGCTTGATCCATCTCATGCATTGCATGTGACTGACCTTTTACCTTTCAGGAAAGATGCAGTTATGTTCTTAGCTTAGTCAAAGACCCGACCAGTTCTTAAATCTCAATTGAATTATCCTCGGTTAAATTTCAGATAAGGTTCTCAATCTCGACAATTTTCCTCCATCATAGCGTGGACGAGTACTATAACTTCAACGGTATACTCCATTGAGCACGAGTCAGTTCCTAGATCTTGATGTTTTCCTCCGTCATAGTGTGGACAAGTTCTATAACCTCAGCGGTATACTCCATTGAGCACGAGACAGTTCCTAGATCTTGATGAAGATGTTTCCTTACGTCATAGTGTGGACGAGTACTATAACCTCAACGGTATACTCCATGGAGCACGAGTCAGTTCCTAGATCTTGATGTTTTCCTCCGTCATAGTGTGGACAAGTTCTATAACCTCAGCGGTATACTCCATTGAGCACGAGATAGTTCCTAGATCTTGATGAAGATGTTTCCCTACGTCATGGTGTGGACGAGTACTATAACCTCAACGGTATACTCCATTGAGCACGAGTCAGTTCCTAGATCTTGTTGTTTTCCTCCGTCATAGTGTGGACAAGTTCTATAACCTCAACGGTATACTCCTTTGAGCACGAGACAATTCCTAGATCTTGATGAAGATGTTTCCCTACGTCATAGTGTGGACAAGTACTATAACCTCAACGGTATACTCCATTGAGCACGAGTCAGTTCCTAGATCTTGATGTTTTCCTCCGTCATAGTGTGGACAAGTTCTATAACCTCAGCGGTATACTCCATTGAGCACGAGACAGTTCCTAGATCTTGATGAAGATGTTTCCTTACGTCATAGTGCGGACGAGTACTATAACCTCAACGGTATACTCCGTGGAGCACGAGTCAGTTCCTAGATCTTGATGTTTTCCTCCGTCATAGTGTGGACAAGTGCTATAACCTCGACGGTATACTCCGTTGAGCACGAGACAGTTCCTAGATCTTGATGAAGATGTTTCCCTACGTCATAGTGTGGGCGAGTACTATAACCTCAACGATATACTCCATTGAGCACGAGTCAGTTCCTAGATCTTGATGTTTTCCTCTGTCATAGTGTGGACAAGTTCTATAACCTCAGGGGTATACTCCATTGAGCACGAGACAATTCCTAGATCTTGACGAAGATGTTCCCCCCCGAGTTGAATTATGGACAGGTTCTTAAGACTCAGCCGAGGCATTCTCTCAGTTGAAGTACAAGTAAGTTCCTAAATCTCAACAAAGGTTAGACTTCCCCAGCGGAATCTTTCACAACAACAGGTATGCAAGTTCTCGCTAAGAAATCTCTTATGCAATCAACACTCCCGTAGATGGCATCTGTAAGCCCATCCTCCTACCAACAAACTCCAAATGGCATATGTAAGCCCATTCCCGACATCACAATGTTGATACTACACCATGTGAGTGCAAAATTTTGGGCACTCTAGTGTTCAATTATCTTCCACCTTCGGATCACGAAAAGCTCAAAAGCCAATCTATATCCTCAGGTTTAAGAAAATTGAACAGGGGCAACTGTTGTACCCCAAAATTTGCCCTCCGATATTCCTCAAGATTTGCCAAGAATAATCTTTAAGTTGCTCAAGTTGGCTCAAGGATTGGACAGTCAAGCCACCTCCTAAGGCAGTCAAGTCAAAATTAGGGTTTTGTGTTACATCAAGGTCCTCACATCCAAATTGACTCAAATGCTTCCCAATGTCCTGATATGTTCTCAAGTTCATCCATGTCAAATTTCAAGCCTTGCAGAGAAAGTTTGGTCAGTCAATTGCTCAAGAGTTCCAAAAATCAACTGTGCTAGGGCAAAAGTCAACTGTGACCCAAATACAGTCAAACCTCAAGATTTTTTGTCAACATTGTTATTTTGAAGGATAATTCATCATTTGATCAAGGGTTGATCATGATTCATCAAGGATTTCTCAAGATTCATCAAGATTCAAAAGTTGCTAAATTAGGGTTTTGTAGGAAAAGTCAACCCAACTTTGACCAAGCATAACTTTCTCATACTTTATGCGAAATGACCCATCCGAAGCTCATTTTGAAGAGGATGCAATTTCCTACAATCCATATTCACACCCCAAGATCAATAAATGCTCTCACAAAAAGTTACAAATTTGGATATTATAGGTCATTTTTGAAAGTCAACAAAAACACCTTTTTTGCCAAAGCTTATAACTTGAGCATGAAACCTAAAAATGAGATGAGACCAAAAGGGTTGATTAGGGGACATCTCAAGGTTTCTAAAAAGTCCAAGAAAACCTCCGAAAGTTCAAAATTGAAGAAGTTATGAATTGTTAAACTTGGGCATTTTTCCAAAATTGCCAAAAGTCAACTATCCTCAAAACTCTAATTTTTGACAAAAGGGCCCACTTTTTTCCACTTGATTTGGTCTTATCACACCACACACGTGTCCCATCTTTAATTTCATGACCAAACATTTATTTTTCTATTTTATTTCATTTTTATTGATTTAATTCATTTTAAATCTATATTAATTCAAATAAAATCCAAAAATTAATGTAAAGGGATTCTTGTGATTTGTACAGCTTACAAATACCATGTAACACTCAATCAATTCGTATCAAGTCAAAACAAGCACAAAAAATCATATTTGGCCTATTTTTGGAAGCTTGGTTATGGTGATCAAAATCCAATCTTGAATCTTCAATGCATTTGATTTGAGACCAAAAGACCAACCCTAATTCATTCTATAACACTCACACAAGCCTCACAAACCAGAAACACGCATAGAGATCTGCAGAAATGGCCACACAACTTTGAGAAAAAAGCTTGAAAAGTGAGAGATCAAAAACGACATTGGAGGCATCTTCCAACCAAAAGCTCAACACAGCTCTCTTCCTTGACATCCAGTGAAGTTATACCAAGCCTTTTCGTTGCCTAAAACGCCCTGTAAGTCACCACGAACTTGGCCCTGTACCTAGGATTGTGAATCAATTATCTTGCATCCTTTTGCCAAATCTTTTGAATAATTATGCTTAATGTCAAATTTCTAACATGACTGCAATATTCAATTTCATTTTCATGCCCTATATGGTGATGCCCGAACCTAGGGTTTGCTTGTTTCGTTTTTAGGCATTTGCATTGCAGGTAAAATTAAGACAAATAATGGTTATAAGGATACTCAGGAGACAGAGACGATCACGTCCATGCGCTTGGATGGGATTTTTATGGCCTAGAACGAGTTTTTGAGACATCCTATGAAACTTCCTGCGGATAAAAATCCGCAGGTAAATAACCAGGGTGTTTGAGGAAGATGATAACGTGTCTCAACTCCATTGGTCCATTTGAAATATTAGCGCGTTTTTATTTTTTGCAAGGAATAGTTGATGGTTTGGTATATAATATTTGTTTCTTATTACAATAATAAATGAAGCAGTTTGGTGGAGTGGTTAAGCGCGCAGGCATATGAGCATTGGGACCTGGGTTCGAATCCCAGGTCCCCCAAAGCATTTGTATTATTTTGTTTCAAGCAATTCCATGCAACACTCAAAGCAGGGCCTATCATACGCCCTCATCCAGATGGTGGCCAAATAGCTTCAGATCTAATCTAGTGGCTAGAAGTGAGGGACCATCACGTTCCCTAGTCAAAGGCGCACATTGAATGAAGAAAGTCAACAAACGCTGCTTGCGTTTGGGCCTAGAATTCTGCTGAATCAACCTCCCTTCTAGGCCCAAACCCCCTTTGGTTTATTCTTTTTCTTTTCTACATTTCTTTTATTTAATTTTTTTTATTATTTTTGTTAATTAACCAATTAATAATTTTTCTCATAAAATCAGAAAACACAAAAAATATTATTTTTATTAATTTCATTATTTTTGTAAATAAATAATTTAATTGACTTAGTTTTTTAATTAGGTATGATTTTAACATTTTGCAATAAATTAAAATTAATTAGAATATTAGGTTTTAATAATCTTGACCATTTTATTTTATTTCCTTAAATAATAAAAAACCAAAAATATTTTTATTTTAATTAATTAATTCAATTATTAATTTAGACTAATTTCTTTAATTCAAAAAAATAATCAAAATATGCTTTATTTAATAAAAAAGGGTCAAAACCCTAAAAACACTCCGATTTAATTTTCTCGCGCGCGTATAATTTTTGATCCATATTTCAATATTGTAACTGCTCCGGGAATGTAATAGTTTTAACTTAGGATTTTATTTATCGCTTTATTTACTTTTCGCAATTTAATTTTTAAGGGTTTGTTTTTGGCGATGTAAATACCCGACGCCTTGTAATAGCTTTGATTTATTTTCCGCAATTTAATCTCCGCAACCATTAACTGTTAGATGTTTGAATAATAGTCAATGCATGACAAGATAATCTTTTAACCTAAAATCAACAGTAGCTCACCATGGCATGTACAAAGATAAATAACTGAAAAACAATACACTCGCACATCCCACTCTTAGGGTACACCTCGCTTGGTTGCCTCGAACGTTGTCATTGAGTATATGAAGTTTTAGAGGTCGCCCTCTTGTCCAAAGATCAAAGTTGCCTCGAAACGGTTGCCTCAGATAAAAATGATCTAAAACATTAGGGTTACCGCTAATGCGTCCTAACATTGCTTTAGTGACCACACGTCCCTTAATTGAATTGACCTGAAAACACCAATGACGGTGCTACCTACTCTTCAATAGTGGGATAGCATTGTCTAAAGGACACTTGTACAGTTTAATTCCTTTTTGAGTAGGTAGATGGTTCTTAAGTACTTGCTCCTTTTAAAAACAAAACAAAACTTTTCGCACTTACACCCCTTTCAAAACAAAAACTCTTCTCAAACCCACAAACACAAAGAAAAGCAATTTTGAAAACACTATGAGCAAGTACCTAAGATCCCGTGGATAACCATGGATAGAAAGGGTGCTAACACCTTCCCTTTCTATAATCTACCTCCCGAACCCGAGAAATATCTCAAAAAGGAATTTTTCTGTGATTTTGTCCTTTCCTTGTTGGATAAAATAAAAGACGGTGGCGACTCTTGCTCACCGCGACATTTTGTGAAAAAAAATGCAAAACGCGAACCAGTATTCCAAAACAGTCAGTTCTATTCCCACCGATCACAATTGGGATGGCACCTTTTGAGGCGTTGTATGATCAGAGATGTAGAACTCCATTATGTTGGCATGAATCTGGTGAGAGTGTAGTACTTGGACCTGAACTTGTTCGTGAGACTACCGAGAAGGTGAAGTTGATTCAAGAAAAGATGAAAGCTTCTCAGAGTAGACAGAAGAGTTATCATTACAAGCGAAGGAAGGATTTAGAATTTCAAGCTGGTGATCATGTGTTTTTGAGAGTTACACCTGTGACTGGTGTTGGGCGAGCATTGAAGTCTAAGAAGCTCACTTTTTTTTTTGTTGGACCGTATCAGATTTCAGAGAGAGTGGAGAATGTTGCTTACAGAGTGGCTTTACCACATAATATTTCGAATTTGCATGATGTGTTTCATGTGTCGCAACTTCGAAATTATATTTCAGATCCATCTCATGTGATTCATATGGACGATGTGCAAGTACGGGATAATCTTACGGTGGAGACGATGCCTGTACGGATCGCGGATCGTGAAATGAAGACTCTGAGGAGAAAAGATATTGCATTGGTTAAAGTGGTTTGGCTAGGAGCTGCAGGAGAAAGCATGACTTGGGAATTGGAGAGTAAGATGCGAGACTCCTATCCTGAATTGTTTGATTGAGGTAAATTTTCGAGGACAAAAATATTCTAAGTGGGGGAGAGTTGTAACGCCCGTAATTTAATTAATTATTTAATTAAATTATTTTTGGAATAATTGTGAAGAAGTGTTATTAAATTGGATTTATTTTATTAAATGGAGAAATAATAATATATTTGAGGTATTATATTATTATGCAAAATAATGTTAGAAGCTATTTTATTTAATGTGGGTCTATATGGTGTGAGTGGAAGTAATAAGGGGGTGTAGGTTTTGAGCCCAATAAGGAATAATATAATAATATTAGGTTATTTTATTATTTGTTGTTAGAATAGAAGGAAGAAGCAGTAAGAAGAGAAATAAGGATTGTGAAGAACGTGAAGCTGCTGGATTTTGAAGGAAACGACAAGAACAAAGATTCAACCCAGAAATTGTAGAGCCAACTTCAATCCAAGGTAAGGGTGGGGTTCTGGCTTTATAATTGGGTTCATGATGTTTGATATGTGAGGTTAGAGGACTGCTGTTTTTGTTATTGAATTGAATGATGTATGATGAATATTGATGAATTCTCGATGGATAAATGATGTTATGATGCTGTGTAATCGATGTAGTATTGTAAGTTAATGTTAAGTGATGAATTATCATGGTTATGATAAGGTTTTTAGGGCTGTAGTATGTTTCCTGTAGCATAATACAGAAGAAAACGCAAAAAATTATGTAGAAAATCGCAGGATGCGTCGACCTCAAACTAGATGAGTCGATGCAAGGAGGCTGTTAGACTTAGGATGAGTCGATGCATGGAGAGTTTGCATGGATACATGATGAGTACAAGACTCAAGATGAGTCGACACGAAGAGTGCATGTGTCGATACATGCTGTGATTTGAAGCAGAATGAGCCGATCCATAAGGAGGATGCGTCGACTCATAGTGAGCATATGAAGCAGGATGAGTCGATCCAAGGAGTTTTGTGTCGATACATAATGCTGAATTTTTGATAGAATTGACTTCTAATTGCTGTAACTTGAGTTTTAAGATGCTGTTTGAGATGCCGTTCGAAGCGTTTATTAGCTAACGCGATGAACTCTATTCTAGATGATTAAATGATGGATAAGAAGTGTAATCCTAGTAACTAATTTAGGATTTAGAATTAATTCCCGTAGATGACCGTTGTGCTATTTTTGGGACAGATTGATGAATATGAGATGTTAGAGGCTGCTGTTAGAATTATGACAGTAGGATTTAGTGACAGTAATGATGTACTGTAGAAGAATAACAGTATGGCTTGCTGTATTATTAATATACAAATGAGTTATTAGTAAGATGTGGTTGTTAAAAAGGTGTTTGATAATTTATGATGAACAAATGATGTTTGATAAATAAGTAATGTTTAATAAATTATTTTGAGATGTTTACGAGATGTTGTTCTGAGATGTTTATGAGATGTTGTTTCGAGACGATTTAGATGTTGTTGTTTGAGATGACTGAGATGTTGTCGTTTTGAGATGTTGTTGTTTTGTGATGTGTTTCGATATGTTGTTAACTGAGTGTGCTATTACATTCATGTTGAGTCGCATACATTGCATTTTTGAGATGGAGCTTATGCTCGTTGAGATGGCCTGGATTGGAAAATTTTGAGATGAAGGTTATGCCTTGTTGATGCCTCTATTAATTGGCAGATTAGATTTTTGAGATGGGAGTTCTGCTCCAATGGTACCACATGCATTTGCATAGTTTTGAGTCACATCCTATGAATGAATAATGAGATGTATTTGATGTTGATGAATGAGTATATATTCTGTAATTGTTGTTGATTATGAGATGAGAAGTGGTGATATTATTGATCTAATTCAATATATTAATTATCATGCACTTTATTATATTGTTAGATATCTCACCCCTTCTGTTTGAATGTTGCCCCTGTGTTGGTAACGTGCAGGTAATCGAGAGTGAAGGCCATATACCTTCGAAGTTGCTGTTTATTTAAAGATGTTATTGAATAATTCCGTTGTGTAGTTGTTGAATTATTTTATTAAAGATGCTATATTGATGGTTCATCCGATGTTTTATTAAAAGTGTTATATATCCATGATGAATGCAATGAATTTATTAGAAGAATTTGTGACGTCCCGATTCGTTTGTATGAATGAAATTTTATAACTCTGATTTATTTTGCATAATTTGCTTGGGGTAGAATTGGGATGTTACACACTCCCAGATTCAGGAGATTGGAAGGAGGTTGCCACCGGGTATACGGAAGAAAACCAGAGGTTGAAGGCTCAGATTGCCAGGCTTACAGGGAAGCGCCAGCGTATAGAGTGATCTCCGACAGCTTTACTTCTCAGGGTTTTAGACTTTATTTTCATCTTGTACTTGGGATTGTTGAGACTTGTAACCTATTTGAAGTTATTATAATAAGAATTTTCAGTATTTCAAATGTGTTATTACTTTGATATTTGCAATGTGTCTATAAATCTTTAAGTCTCTTGAAATATTAAAAATAAATCATGTGCACCACATATCATGCATCATATTACACATATTTCTTGCATTTGTTATGCATATCCAGGTGTCTTACCAAGCTTCTTTACTTTGTTCAGCAAGCTGACTCACCACTACAACACTCGATCTAATTTCAGAAGGAAGATGGATAACTTAGAACAAGAGAATCGCGAGCTACGCGAGGAGGTTTCTGCTTTGAAGGTCGGCATGGCCAATCTTACTAATCTGATGGAATCTATGGTGGCTACTCAGAATCATCCACCGAGTGTTCAACCTCAACCAACAAGGGCCACTATTGAAGCTCTGACTGTTCCTGTGTCTGCTACCCTAGCTGTTGTTTAGAATCACATGCCTTAAATTTATCCATGGGGAATGCTAGAGAATTTTGCACCTGAAGGTTTCAATCTTGGTCCTCTAGAAGCTTCATTTGTTCAGACTACTGTTACTCTTGCACCTCCTGTGGTGCATGTTCCTGCTGCACCTTCTTCGATGAATTTGATTCCATTTGTTAATGATGATGTGTGTCGTCCTTTTTCTCCACCAAGCAAAGACTTGGGTCTTTATGACATAATGAATGATTTTCAAGAGCAGTTTGACAAGATGCAGAGGGAGATGAAGGCCCTCAGGGGAAAAGAGTTATTCAGGAAGAATCAGCATGAATTATGCTTGGTCCCGAATGTTAAGATACCTGCAAAGTTTAAAGACCTGAAGTTCGATAAGTACAAGGGAAACACTTACCCTCACACTCATCTGGTGATGTATGTAAGAAGAATGTCTACCCATACTGATGATCAGCGTCTGCTGATTCACTTTTTCAGGATAGCTTGACTGGTGCTGCGCTGAAGTGGTATATGAGTTTGGATAGTGTTAATATCCATACTTTCAATGACTTTGGAGAAGCATTTATTAGACAATACAAATACAATATGGACATAGCACCTGACTGTGATCAACTCAGGGCCATGGTTCAGAAGGATTCATAATCATTCAAAGAATATGAATAAAGAAGGCGTGAGGTAGCTGCCCAAGTGATTCCTCCCATGGAAGAAAAGGAGATGACTAAGATTTTCTTGAAAAATCTGGGTGCTTTATACTATGAAATAATGGTAGCAAGCGCGCCAAGTGACTTTACTGAAATGGTAGGCATGGGTATTCGTTTAGAATAGGCTGTAAGAGAGGGCATTTTAACGAAGAGTGAAGGATATGGAGGCGCAAAGAAGCCATCTTATGGGTTTACCAAGAAAAAGAAAGGGGATACAAATGTTGTTATGCAAGAGAGGAGAGTTAATCCCCCTAGAAGAAATTATCAGTGTCATCAGCAAGTCGCCTCATGTGATACGGTGGCAGAACCGACTGTTTAATACTGGTTTGCGTTTTGCGTTTTTTGTTTGCAAAATGTCGCGGTAAGCTAGAGTCTCCACCGACTTTTATTTCATCCAATCATGGAAAAGGAAAAAGAACAGAAAAAACTTTTTTTCGAGATATTCTGAGTACAGGGGGTAGATTATAGAAAGGGAAGGTGTTAGCACCCTTTCAATCCATGGTTTTCCACGGGCTCTTAGGTACTTGCTCATTTTTCAAATTTCTTGTGTGTGCTTGTCTTGAAAATGTTTTACTTTGTGATAACCCTTGTATTAGTCCTCAAGGATGTGACGAAGTTGTTTTGAAAATTGGTTTTGAAAGGTGTTTGTGTGAAAAGTTTTTATTGAGCAAGTGCTTAAGATTCTACCTTCTCGAAAAAAGATTGTTCGTTCTATTTCCTTTAGACGGTGCTATCCTACTATTACGGAGTAGGTAGCACCGTCGTTGGAGTTGTAAGGGACATTCGAAAGGGACGAGTACAATCACTAAAGCAATAGTTAGAAAACTTTAGTAGTAAACCTAGAGTCTTAAGATCTTTCCGAGGCAACATTTCCGAGGCAACATTTCCGAGGCAACATTTCCGAGGAAACTTTTCCGAGGCAACAATTTGATCTTTTAGACTGGAGGGCGACCACTAAAATCTCCTATGCTTAATGACTATTTACCGAAGGCAACCGTAGTGAGGCAAACCCTAGGAGTGAATATGTGCAAGTGTTTGATTTTAGTTAATGTTATCTTTGCACATTTAGGTGATCTACTGTTTTAAATTTCAAGCATTCTTTTCATACAATCCTATTAGCATACATCTAGACAGTTAAATATTTGCAGGAATTAAAAACGCGAGAAAATAAACCTAGCTATTACAAGGCTTCGGGGAGGGGGATTAATTACATAACCAAAAATCAGGGATTTAAACAGTAAATAAAAACCCTAGGTTAACTATTATAGACCCTGAACAGTTACAAAATAATGGACAAATAATTAACAAGCGTGCGACAAATTAAATGCGAGGACGATTGAAATAATCTAAAACCCTAATTTGAGAGAAAAATATTTTTTTGGATTTTATTTGAGAAAATGTTTAATTGCAAATTTACTAAACCTAATTTCTAATTGTTTTTAAATTATGAAATTAACCTAATTTTCTAACTAAATTAATTAATTAAAGAAATAGATATTTATAAAAAATAAATCTTTGATGTATTTTAAAGGAAATTAAATAAATTATGTACAATCTAAAACCCTAATTCTAATTATTTTTCATTATAAAAAGAAGATTAAATTGCCCTAAATTAATTAAACTAATTAATTCAAAAAAATATTTATTAAGAAAAAGAGATCTTTTTTGTGATTTTTTTTGTGTTTAATTTAATAAAGACAATTTTTGTATAAATTAAAAAAAGGAAAAGAAATAAAGAAAAGAAATTAAAGAAAATAATAAAAAATAACCAAATGGGCCTGTATGCTAGCTGAAAGGGGGTTGTGGAATTGAATTTCGAAGCCCATTAAGCTCCAAGCCCAGTCAACCACGCTGGATCCTGTGCAAGCGTTGACTTGAGGAGCACCAACGACATTCAGGCAGGAAGCGTTAGATCTGGCCAGCAGTGCATCTAGTGGATGGGCGTTGAGGTTGCATGGAAGGCGTGTGAGGGAGTGGAGCATTGGATTTGCCTGAAATAAATAGGAAAATAACAAAATGCACACGCCTGGGATCGAACCCAGGACGTGTACATCAAAGGCGCGTCTCTCAACCATCTGTGCTACCTGTTCTTTTGTTAATATATATAAACGAAATATAATATAATACAAAAAGCGCATGATGACCAAAGAAACGCACGAAATTCAAATCAATCGGTCATGGGCTGCCACGCATCATCTTTTTCACTACAACTGTCGTCCTAGGTTAAAGACTTATACCTACGGACGTTTGCTGTAACTATAGCCCCTGCAAAATTCCAAAATCTCATACGAGCATGATAAATTAATTGTGATGGTACCAATCAACTCGTCTTGGTCTCATGAGTATCATGGTACCTCAATCATGGACCAATTTTTCCTGTATCAGAAATCCCCAAATCGTGATCTTAAACCCTAACAATGGTGAATATGGATTCCTGTACTGTTAGTACAATTAAGTGATACAGAAAGCTTGCAAGCACGATTATGAACAAGAATATATGGATAAAATGGATTTATCATGTGTAAAACATAGAAATCAAATTTGAGTTTGGGAGGCAAACTGTGATGTGTCTAGGCGATGATTCTTGACGTTTTGAAGGCTGCAAATGATGTTGTTGGCTTCAGGAGATGGCCAAGAAGTGATTAGCAACGTTGGAATGGTCTGAATTGATCTCTAAATGTGAAAATGATCCAGCACTTTTTGTCACTTTTTTGGAACTTTGTTTTGTGTTTTCACGAATGCTAACACCCTTCTCTTGATCTGCAATTGTTGTATACATATAGTAGACTGAATTAGGTCAATAAAATTGTATCATATCTTTGAGAATTATGAAAATGTGATTTGATTTGATTCATGTATGATATCTTTCTAAAACAAGCTTCAATCTAATCTTTTCCAACCCTAATGAGTCTTGCACGAATTGATCATCATGTTAGCTGTACATGGACTCCAAATGTGTACAAAAATCCCAAGATTTGATTTGTTTTCATTATTTTACCATTTAATTTGATTTATTTTGATTTAAATGAATAAAAAATCAAAATAAATGATAAAAGTAACAAAATTATAGGTGGAAAAGTTCAGGGGTCGTGGGTCCTATTAGAAACATGTTTCAAACAAGAAAACATGGCCCCCTTTGGAAAAAATGCAAATTTGATCAATGTTGACTTTTGACAATTTTCCAAAAATTGCCAACTTTGACAATACATATCTCTCTCAATTTTGACCCTAGGAGGGGGTTCTTGGACTTTTTAGAAAGCTTAGGATGTCCCTTAAACAACCCTTTTGGTTTAATCTCAATTGGATCTTCCATGTTCATGTATGAAGATTATACCCAAAAGGTGTTTTTGTTGACTTTTCAAAAGGACCTATAATGTAGAAATCCATATCTTTTGATGAGTGCATATTTTGAACTTGTGGGATGAAGATGGGTTGTAGGTAATTGCATTCTATTCAAAATGAGCTTTGGATGGAAAATTTCTGATAAAGCATGTAGAAGTTATGCTTGGTCAAAGTTGGGTTTAGTTTTACTGAGAAACCCTAATTTAGCAACTTTTGGGTTTTCATGAATTTGGAGCATTCCTTGGGGAATCATGATCAACCCTTGAAAAAATGATGAAAGTTACTTCAAAATGTTAATGTTGGCGAAAAGTCTTAAAGTTTGACTGTATGTGGGTCACAGTTGACTTTTGACCAAATACAGTCGATTCTCAAGCATTTGAGCAGTTGACTGAGCAAGCTTCTTGTGCAAGGCATGGAACTTGTCATGTAGGGTCTTGAGAAAATATTAAGACCATGGAGAGAATATGAGGCCTTATTGGTTCACCCATCTTGATGAAAATAGAAACCCTAATTTGAGGTTTACTGCCTTAGGAAAGAGTTTGTCTGGTCAACTCTTGGGCAACCTTGAGCAAATTGAGGATCTTAATGGGCATGTATTGAATAAAATGAGAGGGGAAATTTTGGGGTACAACACCTCAGTTACTCCAGTTGTTGGTTTAGCTCCAACCATCGTTGCTTATTAGAGACCATCCTAGCAGGGGAATCAAGGGTATAATCAGAGAAGGGAGTGTTATGACCCTATTACTATGAGTTACACAGAGTTACTACTGGCATTAATTCAGAAGAAGTTGGTTCAGACCCGACCACCTTCCGCTGTACCATCACCATTTCCTTGGTATTACAAAGTAGACCAAACATGTGCTTTTCATCAGGGAGCACCAGGGAATAATGTTGAGAATTGCAGAGGTGCAGAAATTGGTGAAGTCTGGTATTATATCTTTAAAGGATGTGGGCCCTAATGTGAAAGACAATCCTCTACCCAAGCATGGAGGAGCGAATGCTGTGAATATGGTGGCTGATTATCCAGGCGATTTCCGGATTTTTGATATTCATCTGGTTAGAGGAGATTTGGTGAAAATGCATGCAGACCTCTGTGAATTTAGCTACTATATGCATGACCATTCTGGTGTGCTATTTGCAGTACGGACGTACAGGGTTGCGATAAGATAAAGGTTGATTTTCAGGAGATGATGAATGAGGGCCTCATCCATATAATCAGTCCTAGGGAAGAGTATGAAGAGGAAGTGAACATGGTTTCTGGATGTCCTGGAGAGTTCAGAATTTTTGATGTGGAGTATATGAATGAGGATGTTGTACAATTGCATGCTACTTTCTGCCACATGGTTGGTCAGGTGGAACATCAGTATGGATCTTGCCAAATTTGCTCCCGAGACTCCCGAGGATGTTCAATTGTTAAGGAAGGTGTTCATTTGTTGTTGGATAATGGAACTATCAAGGTTACCAGTCAAAGGGATGATTACCATGAAGTTGATATGATTGAGGTTTGTTTGGCTGAAGAAGAGTTGGATGATGAGTATGCCTCTGCAGATGGGTTCTTTTCCTCGGATGAAGATTTGTTTTCTAGAGATGACTCTATGATGACTGATTATGTTGAAGAAGGGGTAAACGTCATTGTTCTTTGTTTTGGTGCACCCGTCCATTTTGAAGTTGAGTATCATAGCAAGCCAGCTGTTACCCCATTGGTGATTAGTTTGACGGGTCCTGTCCCCTACAAGTCATGTAAGGCTGTACCCTACAAATATAACGCTACTATCTTAGAGAATGGTGTGGAAGTTCCCATCCAGCCAATGCCTGATGTTGGAAATATTTCTGAGACTAGCAGAGTGACCCGCATCAGTCGTGTATTTG
This sequence comes from Vicia faba, assembly GCA_948472305.1. Classification (NCBI taxonomy): domain Eukaryota; kingdom Viridiplantae; phylum Streptophyta; class Magnoliopsida; order Fabales; family Fabaceae; genus Vicia; species Vicia faba. Next base: position 1,525,282,726 of record OX451735.1, on the reverse strand, counting down.
CAGCAATTGTTCGTGTAGATATTAGTACTGGAAAGAAAATTGCTGAGAATGTTGAACCCAAGAAGGTTACGGGTGAATCTAGTGGAACTACATTAGAGAAAGAAGTGGATGATATTTTGAAGATAATCAAGATGAGCGACTACAAAATTATAGATCAACTAATGCAGACTCCTTCAAAAATATCTATCTTGGCTTTATTGATGAACTCCTCTGCCCACAGAGAATCTTTGATGAGGGTATTGGACCAAGCTTTCATGGAAAGTGACATGCCTATAGACCAATTCAGCAGTGTAGTAGGGAACATTACATCATGTAATAACATGAGTTTCTGTGACAACGAATTTCCAGATGAAGGAAGGAATCACAACCAGGCCCTCCATATCTCTATGATTTGCAAGAATGATTCACTATCCAATATGCTGATTGATAATGGATCCACTTTGAAAGTTATACCAAGGAGCACACTAATGAAGTTGAAATATCAAAGAACGCCCATGCACCCAAGTGGCATTATTATGAAAGTGTTTGATGGATCAAGGAAATCTGTTATTGGTGAAGTGGACTTGCCTATTCATATATGCCCACATTTGTTTCAGATTACTTTCCAGGTCATGGATATTGTACCCGCTTATAGCTGCTTGCTGGGACGGCCGTGGATACATGAGGCAAGGGCTGTCACTTCGACTTTACACCAAAAGCTGAAGTTTGTACGTGAAGGAAAAGTGGTGATTATAAATGGAGAACATGCATTATTGATATCTCATTTGTCCTCTTTCAGCATTGTGGAGGCGAATGAAGCTGCTGTCTGAACCTAATTCCAAGTTTTATCCATTGATAATATAAGTGGAAATGAGAATTCCATGGTTTCACTTAAGGATGCGCATCAAGTTGTGCGTAATGGTCATAGTGAGGTATGGGGGAAGATTCTGGACCCACCTGTAAACAAGAACATAGTTGGCTTGGGGTTCTCTTTGAAGAATGAAAAAGGTAAGAGCATGAAGCCAAATTCTGCTGCAGGCAAGTATCAAGACGTCTTCCGTAGCAGAGGTTATCTTCATCCAACTATTTCCGGGATTAATGCCATTGCGGAGGATGAAGCAGAGCCGGAATTGCCAAATTATGTGACGCACGGAGTTAGGGTTCAGAACTGGATCACTATTGATGTTCCCTCTTGCATACATGTTTCAAAGTAATTTTTCTTGTTAATCTCTTTGAAAAGATTTCACTCTTCCTAAGGTGGAAGTATTAATATTGTATGAACTTATCTGTTTGCTGTGACTATTAAAATCAATAATAAAAGTTGTCTTTGTTCTCCAAATTGTGTCTTTATTTTCTGCTTTTTCTTAGAAAATGGTAATCAGAAAAAAAAAAACCTTTCAAAATAAATGATAACTGAAATTCAATCTGCATGATCACTTGTTATATGTGTCAGTTTCTAAAAGAAATCATAAATCATATGTGCAGATTAATTAAAAAAACCCGTTGAATACAATGACCCTTAACCCTCTCCCAACTTTGAATGTCCTGTTTATGGGGTCGAAGAAGAAGACTATGATGAGATTCTAGAAGAGGTCTCACGGTTGCTTAAGCGTGAGGAAAATTCCATTCATCCATATAAAGAGCCATTGGAAGTAATCAATTTGGGTTCAGAAGAAGATCCGAAGGAAGTCAAGATTAGAGCGTTACTGCATCCTAATGTAAAGAGCAGGTTGACTAAGTTGCTGAAAGAGTACATGGATATTTTTGCTTGGTCTTATCAAGAAATGCCTGGCCTAGATACATAAATTGTAGAGCACCGTTTGACGTTGAAGCCAGAGTGTCCGCCAGTCAAACAGAAGTTGATAAGAACTCACCCAGATATGGCAGTGAAGATCAAAAAGGAAGTTCTAAAACAGATTAATGCCGGTTTTCTTGTGACATCAGTGTACCCTCAGTGGATTTCCAATATTGTCTCAGTACCGAAGAAAGACAAAAAAGTTCGCATGTGCGTATATTACAGAGATCTAAATAAAGCTAGTCCAAAAGATGATTTTCCATTGCCGCATAATGATATATATATATATATATATATATATATATATATATATATATATATATATATATATATATATATATATATATATATATGTGGATAGCACAACAAAATTCAAAGTTTTCTCGTTCATGGACAGATTTTCCGGGTATAATCAAATAAGAATGGCTCCAGAGGACATGGAAAAAACAATGTTTATCACACCCTTGGGAACATTCTATTATAGAGTGATGCCATTCGGGTTGAAGAACGCTGGTGCAATGTACCAGAGGGCTATGACAACCCTATTCCATGATCTGATGCACAAGGAAATCGAGGTATATATTGTGAGCAACCCCTTCATAATTAATTTTAAATGATTGCAAATATATGTGAAATAATAAATACATGTGTGCACTAAAAAAATATAATATAATATGTTTAAAATAAGCTAAAAATGTATTTTACTCATAATGCATCATTATGAGTCGACACAACAGTTTTTTTATCGATACATAACTTGTTGAAGTCCCTGGAATACTATCTCAAACTATTATGCATCGATACAAAAGCTTATGCATCGACACATAACATTTTGATGCCCCTGTAATGCAAACTTAAACTTGCATGCATCGATACAAAATCTTATGCATCGACACATAACACTTTGATACCCCTGTAATACAAACTTAAACTTGTATGCATTGACACAAAACCTCATGTATCGACACATGAAGTTCTGATGCTCCTGGAAAACATTTTTGAATTTATATGCATCGATACATAATATCATGTGTCGACTCATACCATGTTTTATGTTCAAAAATTAAAATTACAATCAGTATGTATCGACACATACGCGTTATGCATCGACAAATATAAAAATGTTGATTCTGTAAAATGTTATAATATGATTTTGCATCGACTAAAAATAACATGTGTCGACCCATCCTGTCACTCATAACTATCATGAGTCGACTCATAACCAACATGCATTGACTCATAACACTTTCTTTTTGGCTAACCATTTTCTGTTACATATATAAGCAAGTATTTTTCTCAGCAGAAGATATTGCAACATATAAGAATTGTGTGCAAACATTTGTGAGCAACCTAAAGCCTAAATAAACTTCATCTTCATCATCTTCTCAACCATATTCATTCAACAACAACAAAGAAAATCAAACATCCTTGTTGAAGTGAATCAAGCGGTCAGAGATAACGTTCAACTGTGTATTGAAAGAATCTCAACTGAGTTGAAAGGTTAAATAGGAGGCTTCAAGAAATAAACTAAGGGGTTTGTCCTTCAAGAACGGGTGTGTTCTTGAGGGTTTTTTTAGCCACGGTCGCACAAGTCGGATTCAACTGTAGCGAGAGGTTTGGAAATCAGAAGGATTTTTGCAAATAGGTTATGGAAGCGGAGGATCGGTTATGGACCTTGCAGGAAATCTTGATACAACTCATATCAAGTGGTGGTTCTTACAAGAAGAAGAAGATCATAGGGATTTCTATCTTTCTGTGTAGTGTAACATCATTATCAAACATTCAACAAATTGTTATAAAAGTTCTCAGTTTCAATTGTGAAATTGAGAGGGAGACGTACCCACACGTGAGGACGACAGTGGGGAACTTCCTTACCAAACTGCTTGCGTATCGTTCTTCCTTTCTTTCTCTTTATATTTTTACATATCCCATAATTTTTTAAGTCAATTGGCTTGCTAAGTTTTTCTGTCTAATGATAAACATATTGGTTCAAACATTTTCATCAAACCACCACTATTAAATCATTAAACAAGCATATGCCAAGTGTTTGACAAAATTCCTAACAAATTTATTAATTCATTGGAAATAATGCTTTAATGATAAGTGCATTGAAACGTTAAGTATCTGAGTTGTATATTCATCTATTTCATTTAATAAAAATCCAGCAAGTTTTTCACATGTCAAGTTTTCTAGTAGTCGGTTCAAAGTAGACGAAATTGATTCAGGACATTAATTTTCCGCTGCTTTCAACTCGCTTTGATAAAATAATTTTAAATCCTTAAAAAAGTTAGTGGTGATCTATTCACCTCCCCTCTCGATCACTTGCCACAACGTCTAACATATGTTGATGATATGATTGCTAAATCCCAGAATGAAGAAGGGCATGTAGAAGATTTGTTGAAGTTATTTCAGCGTTTGAGGAAGTATCGTCTCCGCTTGAATCCAAATAAATGTACCTTCGGTGTTCGGTCAGGGAAATTGTTGGGTTTCATTGTTAGCCAGAAATGGATTGAAGTTGACCCTGATAAAGTCAAAGAAATTCAAGAGATTCCAACATCGAGAACTGAAAAGCAAGTCAGAGGGTTCCTCGGGCGTTTGAATTATATTTCCAGATTCATTTCTCACATGACTGCAACATGTGAACCGATCTTTAAGTTGTTAAAGAAAGATCAAGGTTGTGTGTAGACGGATGACTGCCAAAGGGCATTTGAAAGTATTAAAGAATATCTTCTTGAACCTCTTATCTCGCTCCCTCCTGTTGAAGGAAGACCATTGATTATGTATCTGATAGGGTTAGATAATTCCATGGGTTGTATTCTTGGACAACAAGATGAAACGGGGAAGAAAGATTATGCCATTTATTATCTCAACAAAAAGTTTACTGATTGTGAGTCGCGGTATTCCATGTTGGAAAAGACGTTTTATGCTCTGGCCTGGGCGGCAAATCGTTTGCGGCTGTATATGTTAAATCACACTACTTGGTTGATCTCCAAAATGGATCCAATCAAGTACACTTTTGAAAAGCCTGCTCTTACTGGGAGAATTTCCCGCTGGCAGATGTTGTTATCTGAATATGACATTGATGAAGAGACTGCTCTTACTGGCATATTATCTTTCTCACCAACCAGTCGATGACTATTAGTCTGTTAAGCATGATTTTCCCGATGAGGATGTGATGTTTTTGAAAGTGAAAGATTGTGATGAACCTTTTCTCGAGGAAGGTCCTGATCCTGAATCTCGTTAGAGTATGATATTTGATGGAGATGTGAATGCTTATGGTAAAGGTATTGGTGCTGTTATTGTCACTCCACATGGATCGCACATTCCTTTTACTACAAGGTTGATATTTGATTGTACTAATAATATGGCAGAATATGAGGCTTGCATCATGGGTCTCGAGGAAGCTATTGATCTCAGAATTAAAATTTTTGATGTGTATGGCGATTTAGCTTTGGTAATAAATCAGATTAAAGGAGAGTGGGATACTCGTCACCCCGACTTAATCCCTTACAAAGATTATGCTAGAATATTGTTGCCCTTCTTTAATAAAGTTGAATTCCATCACATTCCTAGAGATGAAAATCAAATGGCGGATGCTCTAGAAACTCTGGCTTCCATGTATCAAGTAAATGCTTGGAATGATATACCTCGAATTGTAGTTCGACGACTAGATAGGCCCACTCATGTGTTTACAACAGAGGAGGTACCAGATGAAAAGCCTTTGTATTATGATATCAAGCATTTCCTTCAGACTCAGGAATACCCGATTGGTGCTTCGAATAAAGATAGAAATACATTGAGAAGATTGGCTGGCAGTTTCTTCCTCAGTGAAAATGTGTTGTACAAGAGAAATTATGACATGGTCTTTCCCAGATGCGTGGATAGACACGAAGCAGACATGTTGATGCATGAGATTCATGAAGCTTCATTTGGAACTCATGCCATTGGACATTCGATGGCTAAAAGGATGCTAAGGGCATGTTACTATTGGCTGACAATGGAATCTGATTGTTACAAATTTGCAAAGAAGTGTCATAAATGCCAGATTTATGTGGACAAGGTTCACGTGCCTCCGACACTTATCAATGTGATCTCTTCCCCATGACCTTTCTCTATGTGTGGTATTGACATGATTGGGATGATAGAACCCAAAGCTTCAAATGGACACCATTTTATCTTGGTAGCAATTGATTACTTCACCAAATTGGTGGAAGCTGTTTCATATGCTAATGTTACTAAGAAAGTTGTTGTGTGCTTCATTAAGAATAATCTTATATGTCGGTATGGTGTGCCAGCAGAATTATCACTGACAATGGCTAAAATCTGAACAACAAGATGATGACAGAACTTTGTGAGGAATTCAAGATTGTCCATCACAATTCATCTCCGTACAGACCAAAGATGAATGGTGTTGTTGAAGCTGCTAATAAGAATATCACGAAGATTATCCAAAAGATGGTTGTTACTTATAAGGATTGGCATGAAATGCTCCCTTTTTCTTTGCATGGATATCAGACATCTGTCCGCACTCCAACAGGAGCAACCCCGCTCCCCCTTGTGTACAGAATGGAAGCGGTACTCCCAATCGAGGTTGAGATTCCTCTTTGTGAGTGATAATGGAAACCAAGTTGTCAGAGGATGAATGGTGTGATCGGTGGAAATAGAACTGACTATTTTTTAGCTGGTTTCGCAAAATGTCACGGAAGCAAGAGTCGCCACCGTCTTTTATTTTCTCCAACAAGGAAAGGACAAAAGCACAGCAAAATTCCTTATGAGATATGTTTCTCGGTTCGGGAGGTAGATTTATAGAAAGGGAAGGTATTAGCACCCTTTCTATCCGTGGTTATCCACGGGCTCTTAGGTACTTGCTCTTATGTTTTCAAAATGTTTGCTTTTAAAAATGTGTGTGGGTTTGAAAAAGTTTCTTTGAAAGATTTCTGAATAACTCTTGTATCAGTCCTCAAGAGTGTTTGAAAAATTGTTTTGAAAGCTTTTTGAAAGTGTCGGTGTGAAAAGGTTTTTGTTTTGTTTTTTTTAGAGAGCAAGTACCCATGAGTCATCTACCTACCCTAAGGAATTAAGCTGTGTAAGTGTCCTTTAGGTAGTGCCATCCCACCATTGAGAGGTAGGTAGCACCACCGTTGGAGGTGTTCGGGTCAATTCGTTTTTAGGGACAGTGTGGTCACCAGAGCAACAATAGGACACCTTAGAAGCTACCCTTATGCCATTGATCCTTTTTTAATCCGAGGCAACCGTTTCGAGGCAACTGGATCATGGACATAAGGACTTACTAAAACGTCCTATACTCGACGACCACGTTTCGAAGGTAAGGCAACAGGTGAGGCGTACCCTAAGAGTGGTGTGTGAATTTATGTATTATTTTCATGTCAATATTTATCTTTGATCATGGCACGGTGAGCTACGCTTGTTTTTAATTAGCATGCATTCTTTCATACAAGTTAACAGTTAAGGGGGTGCGGAAAGTAAATTGCAAAAACGTAAATCCTACGCTATTACAAGGCGCGGGTCTATACATCGCCAACAATTACAAAGACCCATTTTTTTAGTAAATGAGTACGGAAAATAAAAAAACAATAAAAGTCCTAATTACTATTACATGTCCGGAGCAATTACATAATAATCGAACAAATTAAATGCGCGCGAATAAATTAATCGGGAATGTCCAAGGGTGTTGACCCTTTTAAGAAAAGGAAATTAATTATTTGGTCTTTTTTATAATTAAAATAAAATTGAAGCTAATTAATAACTAATTAATTTAATTTAATTAAAAGAAAATATTTTGTTTTTTATGTTTTTATGAAATAGAATAAAAATGAAAAAGAAACAAAATTAAACGTTAACCTAAATCTAAGCTATTTTAGTTATTTTAAGAAAAAGTTAAAATGGCCTAATTATGATTAATTTATTTGAGATTTATTTACAAAAATAAAGTAATAATAATAAAATAATATTAGTTCAATTTTTGGTTTTTTTATGAAAATGGTTAATTGATTAATTACTAATAATAAAATAAAATAAAAAAAGGGTTAGAAATTAAATTGAAAAATAAAATGAAAAGAAAATAATAAACCAAATGGAGGGGGTGCTGGGCCAGGAATGGGGGTGTGATGTTGAATCTTGGCCCATTAGCAAGAAGCCTCGCTTGACTTTTTTAATCACCTATGCCCACGTTGACTCCAGAGTATGGTGTGCTGGCCTTCTGGACCTTTGGATCTGCATGGAAAGACACATGGCTGCTTGGATCTTGGAGTCACATGGTGGCCTGTTTTGACTATGCTGCATGGAATCAAGTTGAACAAAATAATAGAAATTATTTGGGGGGACCTGGGATTCGAACCCAGGTCCCAAGGATGGCATGACACGTTCCCAACCACTGAGGCACTCAAACACATTTGTTAGTAATATGGAAAAGAAAAATTATATAGAATAAAAACGTTATATGCTAACAAACAAAAAACGCGCGCGGAATTTTGAATGGTCCAATGCCCGGTTGCCACGCCATCGTCTTCAAGCTTTTCTGCAAATGCAAAAATACATAGCGGGGGTTTTAAACCCCCACAAAATACAGGAAATATAAAAAAAGCGATTAGCTCCTCACACCATATAAAAAGGGCGCGAATAGTTCATTGGACTCGTCTTGCCATGCTGAGTTTAACCATAGTCGTTTGAGGTTCCAATTTTACAGTATGGGGAAATCCCCAATTTGAAGCTTGAAAAAACCTAAAATGCTTCAATGGTGAATCATGATTTAACGCGTTAGAAAGCAATTGGATTATCCTATTAGCTTCAGAAAGCCCCTAGCAATACAAAACAATAAAAAAATGGATCAAATGCTTATGAAATGTGATATACAGTTTTGAAAAATGAAGCAAACCGAATGAGTTATATGGCGCGATTTCTTGAGGTTCTTGACTCGTTTATGATTGCTAAAGCTTCCTAGGGATACCAGGAGTGTGTTTTGATTCAAATGGAGGTTTAAAACATGCTGCAAATAGGTTTACAGTTTTGCTTTTTTCTCTTCAAAATTTGAAATGTGTTTTGCCGTTTTGGAGCTTTTTAGGTCGTGAATCCTCTTGTGATAGCTTGCACATATGTTATGTAAAGAGTTTCAATCAGAATTAAGAGCCTTGAAGCCTTGCATTCATGTTTAAGATTTTGCCATAACCTCCACTGAAACCACTTTCCATTTTTGTGTCAAATTTGATTTCTTGCTTGGTATAGCCCCTTGCACGAATTTGGAATGTGCATGATGGTGTATCAAAGCATTTCAATACAAAATATATCCCCTAATTATTTTTTTTGATTTTTATTTAATTTTAAAAGATTTAAAATGAATTAAATCAAATAAAATTGAACAAAAATGGAAAAATTAATTTTAAATCTTGAAATAATTTGTGGGACACGTGGGAAGCATGGCCAAGCTGAAACAAGTGGAAAAAGTGGGGCCCTTTTGTCAAAAATGAAGTTTCAAGGATAATTGACTTTGGCCATTTCACAAAAATTTCCCAACTTCTCCAATGCATATCTTGCTCAATTTTGAAGCTATGAACATGTTCTTGGACATTTTGGAAAGGTCTTGAAGTCCTCTAACCAATGTCTTTGGTCCCATGTCATTTTGATTTACCAATCTCAAGTTATGGTGTTTGACTTAAAGTGCCTTTTTGTTGACTTTTGAAAATGACCTATAATGTTGAAATTGATAACTTTTTGTGAGAGCATTTCTTGGACTTGGAATGTGAAGATAAGTTGTGGGAAATGTCCTCCCCTTCAAGATGAGCATTGGATGGGATTTTTCTGATAAACCATGAGGAAGTTATGCCCTGGTCAATTTGCAGTTGACTTTTCAACTGTCCAAAAATAGAAACTTTTGCATCTTGAGACCTTTTGAGCCATGCTTTGAGAATCATGATCAAGAATTAATCAAATGATGTTTGTGGCTTCAAAATAAGATGTTGACCAAATTTTTTGACTTTTGACTGCCAAATGACCATTTTGCCCCTGCAGTTGACTGTGGAGCATTTAGGGTTTTTGACTGTGCAATTTGATGCTGTGAGTCTTGAAACTTGGCATATGGATGCTTGACAATGTATGTAGGCATGTGGGACTTGATAGGACCCTTGGAAACCTCAATTTCTTTGCAAGAACCAAAACCCTAATTTTGACTGTGTTAGGAGGCCATTGGACTGTGCAATCCTTGAGAGATTTTGAACCTTGATCTTGGCAAATTTTGAAGAATATGGGAGGGAATATTTTGGGGTACAACAGTTGCCCCTGTTAAATCTTCTTAGACCGGAGGATGTAGATTGGCTGGCGTGCCTTTCGTAATCCGAAGGTGGAAGATGATTGAACACTAGAGTGCCCAGAAATTTGCACTCACATAGTAGAATGTCAGCAGTGTGATGGCGGGAATGGGCTTACAAATGCCATTTGGAGACTGATGGATAGGAGGATGGGCTTATAGATGCCATCTGGAGGTGTGACAGAACCTTGTCGGGAATGGGCTTATAGATGCCATTTGGAACTGTTGGTAAGTGGATGGGCTTATAGATGCCATCTAGGTGTCGATCGCGTAAGAGATTCCTTAGCGAGAACTTGCGTACCTGAGAAAGAAAGATAATTACCTGGCCTGTTACAGGTGTTGATCTTCACTCAGTCGTTCACAGACATGCCCTGGCTAGATACAGGTGTCGAATCTGGAACTTCAAAAGGTTGCTTACAGACGTGCCCTGGCTGGATACAGGAGTCGAATCTCTAAACTCTTCATGCAGACATACCCTGGCTGGATGCAGGCGTCGAATCTACAAACTCTTCAGACGTGCCCTGGCTGGATACAGGAATCGAATCTGGAATTAGTCGTCAACAGATACGCCCTGGCTGGATACAGGAATCGAATCTAGAATTATTCGTCAACAGATACGCCCTGGCTGGATACAGGAATCAGATCTTCAAACTCTTCAGACGTGCCCTGGCAGGATACAGGAATCGAGTCCTGAAATAGTCGTCAACAGATACGCCCTGGCTGGATACAGGAATCAGATCTTCAAACTCTTCAGACATGCCCTGGCAGGATACAGGAATCGAGTCTGGAATTAGTTGTCAACAGATACACCCTGGCAAGATATAGGAATCAGATCTTCGAACTCTTCAGACGTGCCCTGGCAGGACACAGGAATCGAGTATGGTATAGTCGTCAACAGATACACCCTGGCGAGATACAGGAATCGGATCTTCGAACTCTTCAGACGTGCCCTGGCAGGATACAGGAATCGAGTCTGGAATATAGTCGTCAACAGATACGCCCTGGCTGGATACAGGAATCGGATCTTCAAACTCTTCAGACGTGTCCTAGCAGGATACAGGAATCGAGTCCGGAAATAGTCGTCAACAGATACGCCCTGGCTGGATACAGGAATCGGATCTTCAAACTCTTCAGACGTGCCCTGGCAGGATACAAGAATCGAGTCTGGAATTAGTCGTCAACAGATACATCCTGGCAAGATACAGGAATCGGATCTTCGAACTCTTCAGACGTGCCCTGGCAGGATACAGGAATCGAGTCTGGTATAGTCGTCAACAGATACACCCTGGCAAGATACAGGAATCAGATCTTTAGTTGCGACCGTTGATGGTAATCATCTTTGTACTGACCTTTGTCCTGAAAAGACAAAACGTTAGTTGCATGCAATGTCATGATGTATGGCATGCGAGATGTTCTCAGAATAAGTGAGATTGTATGTTTATGATGCGTATATGCATGCTATAATGTATGATGATATGATGTTACGAATGTATGTTTTTGTCTAGGAAAGTAAATCCTTGACGAATGCCAGGAAGTTGAATCCTGGGCTGGTTGTTGGAAGAGGAGAATTCTTTGTTTCCGCTGGGGATGATTGTTGCAAGAATACCGGTGGGAGAAGACGACTCCGTTGGGGAATGAACTTGGCGGATAGATTACTCTGCGGGGAGTGAATTCTGTGGGGAAAGAGAGCACTTTGCTGAGATGTTGATGATAATTCCGCTGGAGATACCATTAATGTGTTATGTTGAAGGAATTGATGAACTTCGCTGGGGAAAAGAAGACTTCGTTGGGGATGATCTTTCTGTGGCAAATGGCTGAGGATAACCCAGTTATATCCTGGTGGGGAAATAACCTTTTGAATAAAGCCGGGAGACGCGTTCGTGCTATGCGAGGGATAAGCTTCCTGTTGGGGAGATGGATTCCACTTTCCTGGGGAAACTTTTGAGATTGGACTGGGGAATGGCTCCATTGAACGTCTGGTATACCACCGGGGAACAGTCTTAGATCAAGACTGCTGGGGATGCTTGTTAAGAATGTTTGTATACTCCGCTGAGGAATGTTGAGATTTGTTGGGGATACCCAATTTCCTTAAGGTTGACTGAGTAGGCTAACACTGCTTGGGGAGAGTATCGCTGACTTGCTGGCTCACTCTCTAGGGAATTAAGATATCTTGGTTATGTTCTTCAGCTGAACTTACCTTGGTACCTTGGTGGACAGAACAATTAGATCGCTTAGACACCTCATTATTGCCCCTGTTTCTAATGTTACCTGTAATTAATCCTTTGTTTCGTATGCAAATATTTATGAGTTAGCAATTAGTGTCAAATGCATATATCACAAATTGAACCTTGGACGTTCTTCGCAAAACAAAACCGACAAAGGCAATTGATCTGAAAAGTGAATTTGTATTGATTTTTGAATTTGCCTGTAAATAGGCGTTTATGTACAAGAGGCTGACGTCCTAGTAAGAGAACGCCGCCGAACAACAGAGTTTTATACAATTTTTACAAAGAAAACAAAACAGCTATGTGAAAGGAATAATCCCACTGGGTTCCAACTCTGCTATCGCCTTTATTTCTTCGAGCGTCTCATCACTTGGATGCTCGGTTGAAGATGAAGTTGACTGATCGATGCCGTCTGAACTTGATAGTTGATACCGGATTCTGGATGCAAGGTGATCTAATGAGACATAGTATTACACTTTAATCCCTAACTTTTGCCTGGACTGCCCTTTCGGGTTTTCAGTCCACCAGGATACCCATTTTTTCCCAAGCCGCCTTTTCAGGTTTTCGACTTGCCGGGTGTATAGATTTTTTTATTTCATCCCTCATTTTTCCCGAAACCTTTTGGTTTGCCGGGAAGCCCTAATTTTTGCCTAGGTATGTCAACCTAGCGGGTCTTTTATCATGCGTAGTATCTTTTTACTATGTCTGCATTGGCAGGGTGAGGAAGGTCGTCACCATCCATGGTGGTTAGGATCATGGCTCCTCCTGAGAACACATGTTTAACCATAAATGGCCCTTCATACGTAGGGGTCCATTTTCCCCTGGGATCACTCTGAGGAAGAATGATGCGCTTGATTACCAGGTCCCCAACTTGATACTCTTGTGGTCTGACTTTCTTGTTAAATGCCCTGATCATCCGTTTTTGGTACGTCTGACCATGACAAATAGCGGTGAGTCTCTTTTCGTTAATTAGATTTAATTGATCAAGTCGAGTCTGGATCCAGTCATCTTCGCTCAAACCTGCATCCCTCATTATCCGGAGAGAGGGTATCTGAACTTCAATCGGCAAGACTGCCTCCATGCCATAGACCAAGGAAAAGGGAGTTGCCCCGGTTGACGTTCTCGCTGAGGTACGGTACCCATGAAGAGAAAACGGTAACATCTCGTGCCAATCTTTATAGGTCACTGTCATCTTCTGCACAATCTTCTTGATATTCTTATTAGCTGCTTCTACAGCCCCATTCATCTTTGGTCGGTAAGGAGAAGAGTTGTGGTGCTGTATCTTGAATTGCTCGCAGAGCTCAGTGATCATCTTGTTGTTAAGATTGGTACCATTGTCTGTAATGATTCTTTCCGGGACGCCGTATCGACATATCAGGTTATGCCGAATGAACCGTGCCACGACGTTCTTGGTTACTGTAGCATAGGAAGCTGCTTCAACCCATTTTGTAAAGTAATCAATCGCCACCAGAATGAAGCGATGCCCGTTGGATGCCGTAGGTTTAATCTCGCCGATCATATCAATGCCCCACATTGCAAACGGCCAAGGCGCTGTCAAGACATTCAGAGGAACTGGAGGAACGTGCACCTTATCTGCATATATCTGGCACTTATGACATGTCCGAGAATGTTGGTAACAATCAGCTTCCATTGTGGACCAGAAATATCCTGCCCGAAGGATCTTCTTTGCCATGGTGTGTCCGCTGGAATGTGTTTCGTAGGTACCTTCATGCAGTTCTTCCATGATCCTTTCTGCTTCAGTCTTATCCACACAACGCAGTAAGGTCGAATCATAGTTTCGCTTGTACAGGATGCCGTTGCTGAGGAATAACTTCGCTGCGAACCTTCTCAAAAACTTTTTATCATTGATGGATGCACCTTCAGGGTATTCTTGAGCTTCTAAGTACCTTTTCACCTCATGATACCAAGGTTTCTCACTTACTGTCTCAGCCTCAAGATCACAACAATATGCAGGTCCATCCAGTTTCCAGATGATGATCTGGGGATCCTCATTGTCCCACTTGACTTTGAACATAGAAGACATCGTAGCCAGTGCGTCCGCCAACTGATTATCCTCTCTTGGGAAGTGTTCAAAAGTTATCTCTGTGAAATGGGGGATCAATGTCAACACACACTCTTTATAAGGAATAAGGTTTGGGTGTTTCGTATCCCACTCGCCTTTGATTTGATTGATCACGAGAGCGGAATCTCCGAAGACACTCAAAAACTTGATCCTTAAGTCAATCGCAGCTCGAAGACCCATGATGCACGCCTCATACTCCTCCATGTTGTTGGTGCAGTTGAAACATAGTCGGGCAGTAAGTGGAGTATGAGTGCCTTGAGGGGATATGATCACAGTGCCGATACCGTTACCCAAAGCTTTGGAGGCTCCGTCAAAGTGCATAGACCATCGGGATCCTTCCTCAGGTCCTTCATCCGGTCCAGGTACTTCACAATCAGTCACTATCATGATGCTCTCGTCTGGAAACTTGAAGTTCATTGACTGGTAGTCATCTACTGCCTGGTGTGCCAAGGGGTCTGCCAATACACTTCCTTTGATAGCTTTCTGAGTTGTATACTGGATGTCATATTCTGTCAAGATCATCTGCCATCTTGCTATTCTTCCAGACAGAGCAGGCTTTTCAAATATGTACTTTATTGGATCCATTTTTAAAATCAACAGAGTAGTGTGAGTCAGCATATACTGTCTCAGCCGGTGAGCAGCCCATACCAAAGCGCATCAAGTTTTCTCGAGCAGTGAGTATCGGGTCTCACAGTCGATAAACTTTTTGCTAAGGTAATAAATGGCGTGCTCTTTTCGGCCAGACTCGTCATGCTGCCCCAGCACACACCCCATTGAGTTGTCAAGTACCGTCAAGTATAGTATTAGAGGTCTCCCTTCAACCGGTGGCATAAGAATGGGTGGTTCTCGGAGATACTCTTTGATTCTGTCGAAAGCGGCCTGACATTCATCATTCCAACGTACTACTTGATCTTTCTTCAGTAGTTTGAAGATTGGTTCACAGGTAGCTGTTAGATGCAAGATGAATCGGGCAATGTAATTCAGACGTCCTAGAAAGCCTCTGACTTCTTTCTCTGTCTTGGGAACTGGCATCTCTTGTATGGCTTTAACCTTGGCAGGGTCTACTTGAATACCTTTGTCGCTCACGACGAAGCCTAGCAACTTTCCAGATCTTACCCCAAATGTGCACTTGTTTGGGTTCAACCTCGGCTTGTACAATTTCAGACGGTCAAACAATTTCTGTAGATGGTCAAGGTGTTCCTCCTCAGTTTGAGACCTTGAAATCATATTGTCGACATATACTTCTATCTCATGATGGATCATGTCATGAAATAAAGCAACCATGGCACGTTGGTAGGTTGCCCCAGCGTTTTTCAGTCCAAAAGGCATGACCTTGTAGCAGAAGGTGCCCCACTGAGTAACAAAGGTCGTCTTTTCCATATCTTCAGGAGCCATCTTGATCTGATTATACCCTGAAAAGCCATCCATGAAGGAGAACACCTTGTGCTGCGCAGTATTGTCAACCAGAACGTCTATGTGCGGTAGGGGGAAGTCATCTTTGGGGCTGGCCCGGTTCAGATCCCTGTAATCGACACACATTCTGACCTTACCATCTTTCTTTGGCACTGGAACCACGTTGGCAACCCACTGAGGGTAAGAAGTCACTGTTAGAAACCCAACATCAAATTGCTTCATAACCTTAGCCTTGATCTTCTCGGACATCTCTGGATGCATACGGCAGACCTTTTGTTTTACCGGAGGACAGTCTTCCTTGGTAGGCAAATGATGAACTATGATGTCGGTATCCAACCCAGGCATGTCTTCGTAAGACTAGGCAGAGATTTCCATGTAGTCTTGCAGCATCTGGATCAGCCGTTGTTTCACACTGAGCTCTAGATTAGCACCAATCTTGACTTCTTTCCTGTCTGTCTCAGTACCCAGATTTACCATTTCCACTGGCTCTTCATGTGGTTGAATGGCCCTCTCTTCCTGGAGTAACAGTCTTGCAAGTTTGCCAGGCACTTCGCAATCATCTTCACCTTCGTCTTCGGCTAAGTTGATCGGATTTTCGAAGTCATAACTGGCAGTAGCAGAGTCGTTACCAGTGAGATCCAGAGTGGATTGAAACCTGTACGAGTGAGTGTGTGTAAATACAGTTGTTTTGCAATATATAAAGAAAGAACGAAAGGGAGCACAAGATTTGAAATGTGAAAAACGTCCAATGTTTTTATTCATGATATATGAAAGTGACAAATAAAAGCCCTCACAAATAAAACCACGGTGCCCCGGGTAAGACACCGGGCCATAAAGTTTCAAATTATTGTTTATTACAAATCCAAAACAAAGAAGTTCATTACTGGGTGACAAAAGTAATAGGTGTAAAGTCTTTTGCAGTCCAGTTGCTAGGTCCACCGTTGGTTGTTGGGTAGATCCAGCTGTCAAACTCGGATTCTTCCACTTCGTCTTCATCCCCAATAGCATTTACTCCTGGATTGGTGATGAACACAGGAGGTCTTCCAATCCTTGCCTTGCGCACAACCTTCTGAGCTTCTGCAGTGAAACCCAGCCCAAACTTGTCAGTCTTAGGAGTAAAATCAGGGAGCCTGCCCCAGTTTGCACATTCACCTTTTTCAATCACAGCCCGAGCATCCTTTAAGGAGGCCATCTTCAAAGGAGAACCCTCTTCAGTCACTGCTTCTGCTGCTGCCAATGTTTGTGGCACCTCTTCAAAATGTTGAAAGGGGGTCTCAATGAACTCCCCGTCCATTTCCACGTACCTGAAGGAGTTGAGGTGGCTGACCATGTATTCCTCTTCCCCTTGCACTGTTACAATCTTCCCCCTGACCGGGTATTTGAGCTTCTGATGTAAAGTTGAAGTCACAGCTCCAGCCTTGTGGATCCACGGGCGACCCAGCAAACAAGAATAGGATGGACGGATGTCCATCACATAGAATTTTGAATCAAATACCTGCGAACCAACCCTGATCGGGATGTCAACCTCGCCATGTACCATCCTTTTGGACCCGTCAAAGGCCCGAACAACAATGTTACTTGGTTTAAGCTCTAAACCTTCACAGTCCAGCCTGTCTAGAGCCTTCTTGGGTAGTACGTTCAGTGAAGAACCCGTGTCAACCAGCACATGAGCAAGAGTAGTGCCCCTGCATTCAATGGAGACATGCAGGGCATCATTATGGTTCTTCCCCTTGGCCGTCAGATCCGCTTCAGAGAAACCCAGGCCATTATCAGCAGTTAAGTTGGCCACACAGTTGGTGAATTGATCAGCAGACGTTTCTTGGGGTATGTGGGCCGTCTTCAGGAAAGCAATCAGGGCCTTGGCATGGGCCTCTGAACACAGCAACAGTGATAGCATGGATATTTTGGAGGGGTTGTGCCCCAGCTGTTCAACGACGTTGAAATCACTCTTTTTGATAATCTTGAGGATCTCTTCCATCTCTTGCTTGGAAGCCTCAACAATGGTCTTTGGTGCCTCCGTCCGGGAAGGCATATCAGCAGCAATTCCCTTGCCCCGAGCGTCAGATGACTCGGCAGCAGGGGTAGAAACTTGATCAGGGGGGGGGGGGGGGGGGGGAAACAGGCACACTGGCAGGTGTGATGACAAGAGGCCTCTGAATGGCTGGAGGAGCGATGTCTGGTGAGAACAGTCTTCCACTACGAGTGACCTTGGCAGGCCCGGTGATGTTGGTGACACCGGTACCAGTGTTGAACTCTTGCTTCACTCCCAGAACATAAACATCTGCCCCATAGTGCCACGGGACAGCTTTATTAGACTTGTAGGGGATGGGCCTTGGAACAGTAATGGTTATAGGAGCAATCTTGTGAACAGGCAAAATTTGGACAGGCTTCTTTGAAGGAGCCTTGGAAGGGTTATTGAAAATGGTAACAATTGAAACTTCTTCAACAGGGGCAGAAGGAACGGTAGTCTTCTTGAACAAGATCTCTTTACTATCCATCAGGTTTTGGACGCCTGATTTCACCAAAGAACAACCAGCAGGGGAATCAGCACATAAAGGGCAACCTTTGCTACATCCCGGAAATAAACCGGCTAGCAACAGGTTCCTCTTGACGGTCAGCAGCGGAGTAGCAACATCATCCACAAAAGCTACATACAAATCCTCCTCAACAGCATTCACTCCATGCTGGGGCATGGGAGCGGTCACAACATTTGGCCTCTCGGGCGCCTCGAACTGTATCTCCTTGGCATCAATAAGGTCCTGAACCTTATTCCTCAGGGCCCAGCAATCATCAGTAGAATGTCCCGGGCTATCAGAGTGATATGCGCAACGGGCGTTAGGGTTGTATTTCGGAGATGCTGTGTTTACCATCTTCAGAGCCTATTTGACAGTTATTAGGATAGTTGACAGCAGTTGCGGCAGGATCTGAGAGAGAGTCATGTTGAGCCGAGTATACTGCCGTTTGGGCCTCTCAGCTCTGGGTTGGTTGTACTATTGTGGAGCAGCAACAGGCTTAGAAATAACCACCACGTTGACAGCTTGGCGGCGTTCAGGTTTGTTCTGTCTCCTGGGACCATACACAACACTGGCCTCCTTCTTGAAGGGCTTCTTTTCAGCATTTGAGGAGGCGCCCTTCTGTATCTTTCCCGATTTTATACCAGCCTCGATCCTCTCACCAGTCAGGATCAGGTCAGTAAACCCAGCAGAGGAATTACCAATGAGATGGTTGAAGAATGGACCAGATAGGGTCCCTAAGAACATGTCCACTAGCTCACGATCTGTCAATGGTAGCTGCACCCTGCCAGCCAGATCTCTCCATTTCTGTGCGTACTCCTTAAAACCTTCACCCGTTCCCAGTGACATACCCTAGAGTTGGGTACGCGTGGGAGCGAGGTCGGAATTATATTGATACTGCTTGTAGAAAGAAGTGGCCAAATCCTCCCAGTTACGAATGTTGGTTCCATCCAGCTGATAGAACCATTCGAGGTGAGTCCCTGAAAGACTCTCCTGGAAGAAGTGGATCCATAAGTTCTTATCTGCTGTGTAAGGCTGGATCTTCCTTACATAAGAACGGAGGTGCATCTTGGGACAGGAAGCCCCGTCATACTTCACAAAGGCAGGCGCCTTGAACTTGTGTGGGATCACCACCCCAGAGGATAACCCCAAATCTCCGAAATCCAACCCAGGCACACGTTGAATCTCCATAGCATTTAACCTGTCCTCCAGTTGTTTATACCGGTCCTCAGCAGGAGGGTACTGTTCATCCTTGAAGTCCGTCTCAGTGTCAGAGACCACAGGACTAGGGACCTCTCTCCCTTGGTGACTACCTTCCCCCACAGATGGAGTAGTCCTCTCAGCTTCATTCTGCAACGTGTTCCCGAGTCTACGCCCAGTGTTGAATAGCACATTCCTCTTCTTCTTCTTCTTATTCTTCTTCAGGAGCAAAGCCTTCAGCTCTTGTTGTCCTTGGGCCAAGTTCATGACCATCTCCTGAAATTGGGCATTCTGGGCCTGGAGGGCCTTGATAGCTTGCTCGGTAGTGAGTTCAGGATTCATGATGCTTGAGTGCTGAAATAAACAGCGAAGAAGATTAAGCAACCTGTAGGAAAAGGGTACCTGTAATGCATATGATGAATGAAATGCGTATGAATTATGTTTTCAAAGACAATCGGGAATCAACTTTGTAGACAAAAGGAACACACTTTATTAGATTTAAACTTTAAATTGTTCAACAATTTTCCCTTAGGCGTTACAGGAATGAAAATACTGAAAAGGAAATAAAGATGTAAAAGAAACATCCAAAGCCCATCAGTGCTCCCATGGCCTCCTCTTCTCAGTACAAATATAGTCATTCAGGGTTCGCTCGTTCTCCAATTGTTTGGTCAGCTTCTGGATCTTCTGTTCCTGTTCGTTGAACTTTTCCCGATAATAATCACGCTCTTCCTGTAGTTGCGCCCAAGACCTCTTTAGTGTGTCAACATCAGTGGGTATCTGAGGAGGGAGAACAGTTGGAGGAACCCCATCTCCATCAGGACTTTCAAGAATGATAGGCCTGACAGCTTCATATGGCATACCTAACTTCTGAGCACGGATGCAGACCCATCTGTGATAGTGTTCCATTGGTAAAGAAGTCTTCAGTCCCAACTCATGTGGGTCAGCTTTGTGAATTCTGTCCCAAGCTTTGATGAATCTACGGCGTAGCTCGTCACTATCTTTCTGAAACTCAAAACTGATGTGAGGCACCAGCATCTCATGAGGCCCTGTTCTTCTGGCTCTTCCAAACTGACAGAGAGCTAAACATGGATTATAAGAGATTCCGCCCTGAGTGCCAATCAATGGAACATTAGGATATTCTCCGCAGCGATCAATGACAGCCACCTCATCTAAACCTCTGAGAGTCCAAATGATGTCATTATCAGTGAGAGACATTAACCTATGAGCCCAGCCTCTTCCTTCTTGATTCTTTAGCACGAACTTGGGGAGGTGCAAAATAAACCACCTCACCAACAAAGGAGTACAACACCACAGAGTTCCTCGTCTTCGAGCAGTACGAGCATAGAGTTGTTGCAGGACATCACCCAAGAGAGTGGGTAAAGGATTCTGAGACATGAAGATCCTTATGGCATTGATATTGACAACGTTATCAGGATTTGGAAACAATACTAGCCCATAGATTAAGAGAGCCAGAATGTCCTCGTACGCCCTGAAGTCTAGGTCATTCCAGAAACTGTTAGCTTTACCAATCAGAAATTTAGCCAAGAAGCCCTTAACTCCGCTTCTAGTCACCCAGTTGTCCATTACCTCCTGGTTGGTCAAGGGAAGGGCTGCAGCAATCTCCTCGATCCTAAGAGTCTTTTCCCAACCAGTGAAGGGAGTCTGATCCAAGATAGGGATGCCAAGCAAATCAGAGAACTCTTCCAGGGTAGGGACCAGCTGGAAGTCTTGAAAGGTGAAGCACTGGTACAGAGGGTCATAAAACTGGGTCAGGACACTCATCAGTTGTTGGTCTCATTTTTCCGTGACTAAGCCGAGAAGAGAACCATGCGTCTGGATGAAGGAAGTAGTATTTGGAATTCTGCTAACCAAGTCTTCAAGCAACTCAGGTGGGTGAACAAAATTAAACCGTATAGTGTTCCTTCGCATAGGCATCATGATGTCCTACAAAACAGAGCAAAGGTGAAACCCTCTTGTCTTTGAAATGGTCAGTCCTTATGCAGGATGCATGCAATGTTTATGATGGCATGATGTTATGATAAAGCACACCACAAATATTCACAAAGGCAAACATGATAAGGCACACAAGTAACACAAGACAAACCCTTAGAGTTTAGGCCAGCATGGGGTCTAGGTATTACCCTCTTTCAGTTTGTTGGTTAAGACCTGTCCTATTAGAAGTAACCGGGTTCTAGAGGATCCCAATATCACTGACTACCCTCAATCGGTCATAACTCTAGCATCGCAATCTTTTCTTGCAGCCAGAACCATCACGAGAGTTTAGCCTCAATGGGCGTAGCATACTGCCACTGTTCTATTGGCCAAGTTGGGTCATTTAAGGTTCTAAGGTCGGTTGGTGCTTAATGACTCCTCAGAAGACCCATATTCTCCTCGTTGCGACACAAGGGATATCAGTACAGACCAAGGCACCACACCAACGTAGCCACTGCTTCACCCATGTCGGTCTACGCCGGACATGTCCCTCACAGCTTATGCTACCTAACAGGGTATCCCCAGATCCGGGTTAGGATCTATGCAACTCCGATGCAGCCCACAATAATAAAGCAAACAAACACAGCAATTGAAAACACAAGTCTGAGCTATCCTAAGGTACACCTCACTTTAAGTATCCCCAGCAGAGTCGCCAGTTCTGTGATCGGTGGAAATAGAACTGACTGTTTTTTAGCTAGTTTCGCGAAATGTTGCGGAAGCAAGAGTCGCCACCGTATTTTATTTTCTCCAACAAGGAAAGGACAAAAGCACAACAAAATTCCTTATGAGATATGTTTCTCGGTTCGGGAGGTAGATTTATAGAAAGGGAAGGTATTAGCACCCTTTCTATCCGTGGTTATCCACGGGCTCTTAGGTACTTGCTCTTATGTTTTCAAAATGTTTTCTTTTCAAAATGTGTGTGGGTTTGAAAAAGTTTCTTTGAAAGATTTCTGAATAACTCTTGTATCAGTCCTCAAGAGTGTTTGAAAAATTGTTTTGAAAGCTTTTTGAAAGTGTCGGTGTGAAAAGGTTTTTGTTTTGTTTTTTTAGAGAGCAAGTACCCATGAGTCATCTACCTACCCTAAGGAATTAAGTTGTGTAAGTGTCCTTTAGGTAGTGCCATCCCTCCATTGAGAGGTAGGTAGCACCACCGTTGGAGGTGTTCGGGTCAATTCGTTTTTAGGGACAGTGTGGTCACCAGAGCAACAGTAGGACACCTAAGAAGCTACCCTTATGCCATTGATCCTTTTTTAATCCGAGGCAACCGTTTCGAGGCAACTCGATCATGGACATAAGGACTTACTAAAACGTCCTATACTCGACGACCATGTTTCGAAGGTAAGGCAACAGGTGAGGCGTACCCTAAGAGTGGTGTGTGAATTTATGTATTATTTTCATGTCAATATTTATCTTTGATCATGGCACGGTGAGCTACGCTTGTTTTTAATTAGCATGCATTCTTTCATACAAGTTAACAGTTAAGGGGGTGCGGAAAGTAAATTGCAGAAACGTAAATCCTACGCTATTACAAGGCGCGGGTCTATACATCGCCAAAAATTACAAAGACCCGTTTTTTTAGTAAATGAGTACGGAAAATAAAAAAAAAACAATAAAAGTCCTAATTACTATTACATGTCCGGAGCAATTACATAATAATCGAACAAATTAAATGCGCGCGAATAAATTAATCGGGAATGTCCAAGGGTGTTGACCCTTTTAAGAAAAGGAAATTAGTTTTTTGGTCTTTTTTATAATTAAAATAAAATTGAAGCTAATTAATAACTAATTAATTTAATTTAATTAAAAGAAAATATTTTGTTTTTTATGTTTTTATGAAATAGAATAAAAATGAAAAAGAAACAAAATTGAACGTTAACCTAAATCTAAGCTATTTTAGTTATTTTAAGAAAAAGTTAAAATGGCCTAATTATGATTAATTTATTTGAGATTTATTTACAAAAATAAAGTAATAATAATAAAATAATATTAGTTCAATTTTTGGTTTTTTTATGAAAATGGTTAATTGATTAATTACTAATAATAAAATAAAATAAAAAAAGGGTTAGAAATTAAATTGAAAAATAAAATGAAAAGAAAATAATAAACCAAATGGAGAGGATGCTGGGCCAGGAATGGGGGTGTGATGTTGAATCTTGGCCCATTAGCAGGAAGCCTCGCTTGACTTTTTTAATCACCTATGCCCATGTTGAATCCAGAGTATGGTGTGCTGGCCTTCTGGACCTTTGGATCTGCATGGAAAGACACATGGCTGCTTGGATCTTGGAGTCACATGGTGGCCTGTTTTGACTATGCTGCATGGAATCAAGTTGAACAAAATAATAGAAATTATTTGGGGGGACCTGGGATTCGAACCCAGGTCCCAAGGATGGCATGACACGTTCCCAACCACTGAGGCACTCAAACACATTCGTTAGTAATATGGAAAAGAAAAATTATATAGAATAAAAACGTTATATGCTAACAAACAAAAAAACGCGCGCGGAATTTTGAATGGTCCAATGCCCGGTTGCCACGCCATCGTCTTCAAGCTTTTCTGCAAATGCAAAAATACATAGCGGGGGTTTTAAACCCCCACAAAATACAGGAAATATAAAAATAGCGATTAGCTCCTCACACCATATAAAAAGGGCGCGAATAGTTCATTGGACTCGTCTTGCCATGCTGAGTTTAACCATAGTCGTTTGAGGTTCCAATTTTACAGTATGGGGAAATCCCCAATTTGAAGCTTGAAAAAACCTAAAATGCTTCAATGGTGAATCATGATTTAACGCGTTAGAAAGCAATTGGATTATCCTATTAGCTTCAGAAAGCCCCTAGCAATACAAAACAATAAAAAAATGGATCAAATGCTTATGAAATGTGATATACAGTTTTGAAAAATGAAGCAAACTGAATGAGTTATATGGCGCGATTTCTTGAGGTTCTTGACTCGTTTCTGATTGCTAAAGCTTCCTAGGGATACCAGGAGTGTGTTTTGATTCAAATGGAGGTTTAAAACGTGCTGCAAATAGGTTCACAGTTTTGCTTTTTTCTCTTCAAAATTTGAAATGTGTTTTGCCGTTTTGGAGCTTTTTAGGTCGTGAATCCTCTTGTGATAGCTTGCACATATGTTATGTAAAGAGTTTCAATCAGAATTAAGAGCCTTGAAGCCTTGCATTCATGTTTAAGATTTTGCCATAACCTCCACTGAAACCACTTTCCATTTTTGTGTCAAATTTGAATTCTTGCTTGGTATAGCCCCTTGCACGAATTTGGAATGTGCATGATGGTGTATCAAAGCATTTCAATACAAAATATATCCCCTAATTAATTTTTTTGATTTTTATTTGATTTTAAAAGATTTAAAATGAATTAAATCAAATAAAATTGAACAAAAATGGAAAAATTAATTTTAAATCTTGAAATAATTTGTGGGACACGTGGGAAGCATGGCCAAGCTGAAACAAGTGGAAAAAGTGGGCCCCTTTTGTCAAAAATGAAGTTTCAAGGATAATTGACTTTGGCCATTTCACAAAAATTTCCCAACTTCTCCAATGCATATCTTGCTCAATTTTGAAGCTATGAACATGTTCTTGGACATTTTGGAAAGGTCTTGAAGTCCTCTAACCAATGTATTTGGTCCCATGTCATTTTGATTTACCAATCTCAAGTTATGGTCTTTGACTTAAAGTGCCTTTTTGTTGACTTTCGAAAATGACCTATAATGTTGAAATTGATAACTTTTTGTGAGAGCATTTCTTGGACTTGGAATGTGAAGATGAGTTGTGGGAAATGTCCTCCCCTTCAATATGAGCATTGGATGGGATTTTTCTGATAAACCATGAGGAAGTTATGCCCTGGTCAATTTGCAGTTGACTTTTCAACTGTCCAAAAATAGAAACTTTTGCATCTTGAGACCTTTTGAGCCATGCTTTGAGAATCATGATCAAGAATTGATCAAATGATGTTTGTGGCTTCAAAATAAGATGTTGACCAAAAATTTTGACTTTTGACTGCCAAATGACCATTTTGCCCCTGCAGTTGACTGTGGAGCATTTAGGGTTTTTGACTGTGCAATTTGATGCTGTGAGTCTTGAAACTTGGCATATGGATGCTTGACAATGTATGTAGGCATGTGGGACTTGATTGGACCCTTGGAAACCTCAATTTCTTTGCAAGAACCAAAACCCTAATTTTGACTGTGTTAGGAGGCCATTGGACTGTGCAATCCTTGAGAGATTTTGAACCTTGATCTTGGCAAATTTTGAAGAATATGGGAGGGCAAATTTTGGGGTACAACAAATGGGTCCAAAACATGTTTGACCAATTGAATTTGATCGAAGAGAAGAGAATGACAGCTTTGTGTCATGGACAGTTATATCAGAAGAGAATGAAGAAAGCTTTTGATAATAAGGTCAAGCCTCGTGAATTCAGAGAAGGCGACATTGTGCTCAGGAAGATCATGTTTTTAACGTTGATTCTAGGGGAAAGTGGAATCCCAATTTTGAAGGCCCATATGTTGTCAAGAAAGCCTTCTCTGGCGGTGCATTAATTCTTGAAACTATGGATGGCGAGGAGTTCCCACGTCCCATGAATGCTGATGCAGTCAAGAAATACTTCGCCTAATGAAATAAAATAACAACTCGCTAAGTTGAAACCACGAAGGGGCGGCTTAGGCAAAAAAGAGCGTCTCGGTAGGCCGCGTTAGAACATAGTTTGATTCTACAACCCTTAATTAGAGTTTTGATGATAACAAAATACAAAGAATAAATAATTTGTAAGATTTATATATAAGACAAATATGCTTCTTAAAATTATATTTTGTATATATAGAAGTTCTGATGGAATCAACATCAGAAGATCAGTAACATCAGAAGCATCAGAAGATCAGTAACATGTGCTACACGCTGAAGCTACCAGATCATACGGTGAAGCTTGATGACCAGGATCTGCGTATAAACATATACACTCTGACTCTGATCAAAGATCTTTACCAAGTCATCAGCACTCAGAAGCATCATCATAAGTTAAAGCAAAGAACACTCTGAAGCGTTACCATAAGCAAAGAAGACTCTGAAGCGTTATCACAAGTTAAAGCAAAGAACACTCTGAAGCGTTATCACAAGCAAAGAAGACTCTGAAGCGTTACTAAGTATTCAAGACAGAATTAGTTGCTAACGACTTTATTCAGACAAGATCTTCTTCAAAAGGAAAGTACGTTATTATCAGTAAAAGTGCTTTATGGACAATGTATCTTTGCCTTGGCTATATAAACAAGTCTGTGTGAGAAAAGACGCACGCATGCACTCACATAATTTGCCAAGCCTTCAAAACCACGCTTACTCAAACGCTTTAGCAAGTTCAGTTCATTCCAAGCTTAAATTGTGTAATTATCACAGTTGTGATATATTGTTTTATTAGAAAACGTTAACACATCATTGTTCAAATTATTTGTAAAAGATTTCCTTGAGATAAACCGGTTTGTGGTTATACTCAAGAAGTCTTTAACAGTTGTTAAAGTAGCTATTGTAATCCTTTGAATATAGTCGATTAAGACCTCGTTGGAGAGAGGCGAAATCACCTTGACGGGTGGACTGGAGTAGTTTGAGATCAAACGAACCAGGATAAAAATACTGTGTTGTCTAAGCATTTGTTTTAATTTTTACAATTCAACCCCCCTTCTTGTGTTTTTCGCATCTTCAATTGGCATCAGAGCGCCTGGTTCTGAGCTTATAACACTTAACTGTGCCAGTACAAGATCCAGCGTCAGAAAAACACAATGGCAGGACCAAATCAAAACATCAGCAATGACAACAATGAAGAAAGAGATAGATTCAGTGGAAAACCTCCAGTCTTTGATGGAGAGAACTTTGACTACTGGAAAGACAGAATTGAGAGTTTCTTTCTGGCCCATGATGCTGATCTGTGGGACATGGTGACTGATGGATACACGCACCCAGTGGATGGAAGTGGTCAGAAGATTGACAGGAAAACAATGTTTGATCAGCAAAAGCGTGAGTTCAGAAATCATCACAAGGCCAGAACAATTCTTCTCAGCGTCATCTCTTATTCAGAATATGAGAAGATATCAAACAGAGACACTACAAAGAATATGTTTGACTCTCTGAGAATGACGCATGAAGGCAACATTCAAGTCAAAGAAACCAAAGCCCTTGCAATCATTCAGAAGTATGAGGCATTCAAGATGGAAGAGAGTGAATCAATAGAAACTATGTTTTGAAGATTTCAAATTCTTGTTGTTGGTCTAAAAGTTCTTGACAAAGGGTATTCTACTGCTGATCACGTTAAGAAGATCATCAGAAGCTTGCCAAAACAATGGAGGCCAATGGTCACAGCGCTTAAGCTAGCCATGGATCTCAACAAAATCTCTCTGGAGGAACTTGTCAGCTCCCTCAGAAGTCACGAGATAGAGCTAGAAGCAGATGAACCTCAAAAGCAAAGTAAGCCATTAGCTTTAAAATCTAACAGAAAATCTGACTCCAAAGTTTTGCAGGCTATGGAAGAAACCTCTGATGGGTCCTCATTAGAAGAAGATGAACTGTCTCTCCTCTCCAGAAGGGTGAACCAATTGTGGAAGCAGAGGCAAAGGAAGTTCAGGAATCCCAAAAGATCAGAAAATCAGAATGAATCTTTCTCCAGATACAGAAGGTCAGAATCCTCCTCTGGACACAGAAGATCTGAAGGCTCTTCAGGAAACAGAAAGCCAAACATAGACATCATCTGCTATGAATGTAACGAGCAAGGGCACTACAAAAGTGATTGCCCAAAGCTTCAGAAGGAAAAGCCCAAAAAGAAGTTTGGCAAGGAAAAGAAGAAAAGTCTCATGGCTACATGGGATGATTCTGACACATCTGAAGCTGACTCAGAATCAGATGATGAAAGAGCAAACGTAGCTCTCATGGAAAACATAACAGAAGACAGTGAAGCTTCTGAGTCAGAATTTGAATCAGATACAAAAGAGGTATTCCCTGACTTTACTATAAACTTTACTAAGGCTGAACTAGATGAAAGCCTTAATGAAATTCTGGAAAGATATCAGCAGATCAGAGTCAAATTCAGAAACCTGAAAAGGAATCTTGCTTCTGACTCTGATAAGACTGAGAGTCTCAAATTGGAGAATTCTGAGTTAAAAGATAAAATTTAAAAATTAGAAAACCAATTGCTAAACTCTCAGAAGGAAACAATCCCTGAAACTCCCAGCAATGCTGACGAGATCATCAAGGAGTATGATCACAACTTTCATAAGTTTCTAGCTAAAAACATAGACAAAAGCAAAATGGCTTCAATGATCTATGGAGTTAGCAGAAATGGCAGAAAAGGGATAGGATATCAAGGTAAGGTACCTACACCAAAAAATGCCATGGATTTAGTTATGAAATGTACTCCACTTGATTCACACTTTATATATGGGCACACACATGACATAAAGTATACAAGTAGTGATTACTCTGTCAAACCAAAATTCAACAAGAGTTTTGGTAAAACTAACAAATCAGGACCCAAGAAAATGTGGGTACCTAAGGATAAAATAATACATGTGGCAGATATCTTTAGCAGCAAAGCAAAAACACCAATCATGGTACCTGGACTCTGGATGCTCACGACACATGACGGGAAGAAAGCATATGTTCAAAAGCCTGGAACTTAAGCCTGGAGGCCACGTAGGTTTTGGAGGCAATCAGAGAGGAAAGATCATTGGCTCTGGAACAGTAGGTAATGGAAATCTTCCCTCTATAAGTAATGTTTTACTAGTTGATGGATTAATGCATAATCTGTTATCCATAAGTTAATTAAGTGATAACGGTTATGATATAATCTTCAATCAAAATTCATGCAAAGCTGTTAGTCAAAAAGATGGGACTATCCTATTTAATGGAAAGAGGAAAAACAACATTTATAAAATAAAACTTTCTGAACTAAAAAGTCAGAATGTAAAATGTCTACTATCTGTTAACAACGAGCAATGGATCTGGAACAGAAGATTGGGACATGTTAGTATGAGAAGAATATCTCAGATTAACAAAATCAATCTGGTCAGGGGACTTCCTAACCTGAAGTTCAATTCAGATGCTCTGTGTGAAGCATGTCAGAAAGGCAAGTTTGCAAAACCAACTTTCAAATCCAAAAACGTTGTTTCCACCTCCAAGCCATTAGAACTTCTGCACATTGACTTATTTGGACCAGTTAAAACTGCTTCAGTCAGTGGCAAGAAGTATGGGTTAGTAATCGTAGATGACTATAGCAGATGGACATGGGTAAAGTTCTTAAGGCACAAGGACGAGTCACACTCTGTGTTTTTTACCTTCTGCAACCAAGTTCAGAATGAAAAGGATCTTAGAATTGTCAAAGTCAGAAGTGATCATGGTGGAGAATTTGAAAACAAAGATTTTGAGTTACTCTTTAATGACAAAGGCATTCTGCATGATTTCTCTTGTCCTAGAACTCCCCAGCAAAATGGAGTTGTAGAACGAAAGAACAGAACATTGCAAGAAATGGCCAGAACCATGATCAATGAGACTAATGTTGCTAAGATCTTCTGGGCAGAGGCAATAAACACAGCATGTTACATTCATAATAGAATCTCCATAAGACCTATTCTGGAAAAGACTCCATATGAATTGTGGAAGAACAGAAAGCCCAACATTTCCTACTTTCACCCATTTGGATGTACATGTTTTATTCTGAATACAAAAAATTATTTGAACAAGTTTGACTCTAAAGCACAAAAGTGTATTATGTTAGGATATTCTGAATGCTCAAGAGGGTACAAAGTATACAATACAGAAACACAGATTGTGGAAGAGTCAATCAATGTTCGTTTTGATGATAAGCTTGACTCTCAAAAGTCAAAGCAGAATGAATTCCTTGTAGGTATGGAAGTTGAACTCACAGGTACTGAAGACAAATCATCAGAAGCTCTCAACAGAGACACTCCCTCAACATCAGAAAAAGGCATTGCAAGCAATCCAGTACCTTCTGTTGATCAACTCTATAAAAGACCATCCAGAAGCAGCATGGATCACCCAGGAGAAATAATCTTAGGAAGAAAGGAAGATCCAATCAGAACAAGATCTAGCTTCAGAAACTCTGAAGAATCCCTCATGGGACTGGTTTCTCTAATTAAACCAACAACAATTGATGAAGCACTTCTGGACAATGACTGGATTCTAGCAATGCAAGAGGAGCTAAATCAATTCACAAGAAATGACGTATGGGATCTAGTTCCCAAACCAAAAGGATTCAACGTCATTGGTACAAAATGGGTGTTCAGAAACAAACTGAACAAACAAGGTGAAGTCATCAGAAACAAATCACGACTGGTAGCATAAGGCTATAGTCAGCAAGAGGGGATAGACTATACAGAAACCTTTCCTCCAGTCGCCAGGTTAGAATCTATCAGACTCTTAA
Organism: Vicia faba; assembly: GCA_948472305.1. Lineage (NCBI taxonomy): Eukaryota > Viridiplantae > Streptophyta > Magnoliopsida > Fabales > Fabaceae > Vicia > Vicia faba. The sequence goes on along the minus strand of OX451735.1, from coordinate 1,525,251,777 downwards.
TTTCATTTGCTGTTAATAAAGGCATCACTCTGTATCAGATGGATGTTAAGAGTGCATTCTTAAATGGCTATATAGAAGAAGATGTATATGTGCACCAACCCCTTGGTTTTGAAAGTTCCAAAAATCCATAATATGTTTTCAAACTAAAGAAGTCACTCTATGGTCTGAAATAAGCTCCCAGAGCTTGGTATGAAAGACTAAGTAACTTCCTGCTAGAAAAGGAATTCACCAGAGGGAAAGTGGACACAACCTTGTTCTGTAAGACAGTTAAGAATGACATTTTAGTATGTCAGATTTATGTTGATGACATCATATTTGGATCCACTAAACCCTCTCTGGGAAGAAAGTTTGCTAAATGTATGCAGGCAGAATTTGAGATGAGCCTAATGGGGGAACTAAAATTCTTTCTTGGCATTCAGATTAATCATACCCCAGAAGGAACTTACATTCATCATAGCAAATATGTCAGAGAACTTCTGAAGAAATTTGATCTCTCAGAATGTAAGCCATCAAATATTCCAATGCATCCCACGTGCATTCTGGAAAGAGAAGAGGTAAGTAAAAAGGTAGAACAGAAGGTCTATAGAGGTATGATTGGTTCTCTTCTCTATCTGACGGCTTCGACCCTGACATTCTATTCAGTGTTTGCATTTGTGCTAGATTTCAATCAGATCCTATAGAATCTCACTTAACAACAGTTAAGCGAATTTTCAAGTATCTAAAAGGTACTACTAATATGGGTTTGTTTTATAGAAAATCAAGTAATTACAGCTTAATAGGATATTGTGATGCTGATTTCGCTGGAGACAGAGTAGAACGTAAAAGCACTTCTGGAAGCTTCCAGTTTCTGGGAGAAAATCTGATCTCATGGTCCAGCAAAAGACAATCCACAATAGCTCTATCAACAACAGAAGCTGAATACATAGCAGCAGCTGGATGCAGCACACAAATGCTCTGGATAAAAATTCAACTTGAGGACTTCCAGATATTTGAGAGTAACATTCCTATCCTCTGTGACAATACTTCTGCTATTTGTCTCAGTAAAAATCCTATTTTGCATTCTAGGGCTAAGCATATAGAAATAAAACATCATTTTATTAGGGACTATATTCAGAAAGGGATTCTAAATTTAAAATTTATTAACACAGACCATCAATGGGCTGATATCTTTACAAAACCTCTTTCTGAAGATAGGTTCAACTTCATTCTGAAACATCTCAGCATGAAGCTCTGCCAAGAATAAAACTGTTTTGATTCCATATCTTAACCTTCAGAACTTTGTTTTTTTTGTGAACTACTGATCAATCTTTCTTCAGATCTTTAGAAGTACATATTGTATCAGAATCTATCACAATCAAGGATAGAAATGTGCAGTTCACTCAAGCAAACAAGTGTCATCCAGTCATCAGCTACTTCTGAGGCTGAACACGCGTTCACGTTTCTGAAAGGTCAAAAGCGCTGATTGGTTGCATTGAGACACATGTCATGGGTAACCGTTCCAATATCTTTCTGAATCCCCCAAAATCAGCTATCATTAAATGCTCATAATCATTATATTTAATTTCTCTCTCTTGCCGTTTATGTTTTCAAAATTGTTTAGAAATATATTTAAACACATTTCTCACCATTTACACTCTTTTACCTTCACTTTCATTTTCTCTCAATCTTACTGATTTCAGTTTGCATATTTTCTCAAAACCCTTTCAATTTCTTCAAAACCTTCGTGTGAACATGGCTTCCTCAAGCATCCCCACTTCCAGTTCTCAGAAAACAGTTTCCTCCGAACAGTATGAAAAACTCTACAGAACTCTTCTCACACCAATCAAAAATCTAGAAGTTCTTTCTGAATTGATCGTGGATTTCAACAGTCTTCAAGAGAACGGGTTTAATCTCTCTGAAGAAGTTAAAGCTCAAGGCTGGGAAAGATACTTTGACAGACTGGTGGGTCCAACATTCCCAATTTTGGTAAAGGAATTTTGGATTCATGCTTCATCTTCCAACCATCAAGTTACTTCATACATAATGGGGAAGAAGATAGTTATTACTAAGGACCTCATTGCAAGATTAATAGGCTACAGTGGTGGTGGTGTACGTTGCGTTGACATGGCTGAAAGATGCGCTGATGTTGCCCTAATTGCTAGAGAAATCTTCACTCTGGGGCTTCCCTCCAGCAAGATAAGGGATTTAAAAGACCATCACAGAATATGGGCCAATATCACTCTGGGATGCATAAACCAGAGGAAGCCTACCAGCTCTCCTGACTACATCAATATTGATCAGCAATTTCTGATCTACTTCATCTCTCAGAAGATCAAGGTGAATCTGGCTCATCTTCTATTTAACCATCTAAGGAAAAGTGTTAAAGAAACTAGAGAAGAGGAGCGCACAAAAAGGGACTGGATACCCCTAGGAAGACTTATATCAGATATTCTAACAGAGAATAAGCTGATTGATCATCTTACAGAGGCTCAGGAAATCAGCTCTTTGGAAGCTACTGTTGGCAAACAGCTGAATGCAAAGAATCTGAAGAAAATGAAGTTGATTGAGAACATCAAGAAGGAACCCAGCGTCACTGCTTTTGCAGCAATCTCCAGCAGAAGAGTCCCTCTGGATAACTTTCCTCTGTTCTCAGAGATTGATTCTAAACCTGATATAATAGTCAGATATCTGGATGCTTGCAAGGCGGATGGTACAACACCAAATCTGAACATTCAGGATCTGCAGCAGAAGGCTCCAGAAGTTTTGCTGAAGAAAACCAAGAAAATGAAAGCTGTAGCAGAAGGATCATCCTAGCAGACTCCTAAAAAGAGAGGTAATCCTTCTTCTGTAACTATTTTAGATTCAATTTCTGTATCAACATCTATACCAATTCCCACTCAATCTGAAAACCCCACACCACAAACATTTGATGACTTTGACATTGATGTTGACCCCTCTAAATCCTTAACTCTTAGAAGATCTCGCTCCCAACCTCCAAATCCAAATATTGAAGTAACCAAACAAGAACTTGCAAAAGTTCTATCTGATATAGATACCTTTGACCAACATACTTCTGCTCCCATGCCAAAAAATCCAAACCCTGAAACCACCACAGAAGCACAACCAGAAATTCCCCTCTCACCACTACCAGAAATACCACTACCTCCATCTCCTCAACCAGCAATTCATCCACCTTCTCCACAACCTGAACTATTTCAACCAGAAGTTCAATCTTATGAGACTCAACCTTCGGAATCTTGTGAACCAGAACCTCATAACGATCAATCAAACCAAACTGTTGATTCTGATACCATTCCCATTCCTGGAATCACAGAACCTCTGGCCATTCGTATGCCCCTTGGTACCATTCTGAATATTCCCTAAATTCCCTCCTCACTAGAATCAACTCCACCAAAATCCCCATCAAGTCCAATCATAATTCCTGACTCTCCCACTCCCTCACCAAAGAACAATCTAGATGACCACAGCAAGACTGTCATTGATTTAACGGTTTTTGAACGTCTTGCTGCCATAACCCACAAAACAGCTATCCCAAAACCAAAACCATCTGAACCCTCTCCAGATGTTGGTACCAGTTTATTGATATTTGAAATAGAAGTACAGAAGTGGATCACTTCTCTAAAACAAGCTAGTCTTGAGCTGGTTGATCCTACTGCATCAGACTACCTTTGGACAAAGTTCAGAAGATGGGTATGTTCTGAAAATTAAAAGTTGCAAGAACAGAGCTACGGACAAGCTCAACAGAACTTCAGTAATCTACTGAAAGAAATTGAAGGTCCAGTTCTAAGAAAGGTGCTTAAGGAAGAAGTTCTCCCTCTGGACATTGCTCCCTGGTCAGAAGATCTCAATCTGACTGATACTCCAGAGCAGATGATTCCTGCTGAAGCACTGGGTCAAGAAAAGGATATTGCAGAAAGCTTTGAGAAGCATCCTGTTACTGAAGATTCTCAAGCTTCCTCCTTTGATAGACATACTCTAGAAGACCTGAAAAGATCTGATATTTTGATGAAGGAAAGAATGGATAAACAGGACAACAAAATTGATGCAATCACAAGCATGTTAACCCAACAACAGGAAACCAACACCCAGATCAAGAGCATGTTGGAAGCTTTGTTCACACGTCTTCCTCCTCCCTCTTAGAATTTCCTCGTTTTTTTATAACATGTCTATCTGTAATATTTTTATATTGTTTTGAACTTTTCATTGCTTCTGGTTTTTAATATAAATGCATTTTGGCTCTGATTATTTGTTCTTTTTGATAACTGACAAAAAGGGGGAGAGAGAATAAGATATTTTTCAATAACTGATTACTGAGACATAAGTCTCAGACATTCTAATCCATTTAAATTTCTCTCTTCTGAAAAGCTTACAGGTAAAAAACTCTGATGAAAGATACAGTAAAATTCTGATGCTCAAAGACTCATGGAATTAAAGGGAAGTAAACAACTCAGGGAGAGTTTCTCTTCTTAATTCTATACTTTTTATTCTTTATTTTTAATTGAAAAAATCTGGTTTTTGTCATCATCAAAAAGGGGGAGATTGTTAGAACATAGTTTGATTCTACAACCCTTAATTAGAGTTTTGATGATAACAAAATACAAAGAATAAATAAATTGTAAGATTTATATATAAGACAAATATGCTTCTAAAAATTATATTTTGTATATATAGAAGTTCTGATGGAATCAGCATCAGAAGATTAGTAACATCAGAAGCATCAGAAGATCAGTAACATGTGCTACACGTTGAAGCTACCAGATCATACGCTGAAGCTTGATGACCAGAATCTGCGCATAAACATATACACTCTGACTCTGATCAAAGATCTTTACCAAGTCATCAGCACTCAGAAGCGACATCATAAGTTAAAGCAAAGAACACTCTGAAGCGTTACCATAAGCAAAGAAGACTTTGAAGCGTTATCACAAGTTAAAGCAAAGAACACTCTGAAGCGTTATCACAAGCAAAGAAGACTCTGAAGCGTTACTAAGTATTCAAGACAGAATTAATTGCTAACGGCTTTATTCAGACAAGATCTTCTTCAAAAGGAAACTACGTTATTATCAATAAAAGTGCTTTATGGACACGTATCTTCGCCTTGGCTATATAAACAAGTCTGTGTGAGAAAAGATGCACGCATGCACTCACATAATTTGCCAAGCCTTCAAAACCACGCTTACTCAAACGCTTTAGCAAGTTCAGTTCATTCCAAGCTTAAATTGTGTAATTATCACAGTTGTGATATATTGTTTTATTAGAAAACGTTAACACATCATTGTTCAAATTATTTGTAAATGATTTCCTTGAGATAAACCAGTTTGTGGTTATACTCAAGAAGGCTTTAACAGTTGTTAAAGTAGCTATTGTAATCCTTTGAATATAGTCGATTAAGACCTCGTTGGAGAGAGGCGAAATCACCTTGACGGGTGGACTGGAGTAGTTTGAGATCAAATGAACCAGGATAAAAATACTGTGTTGTCTAAGAATTTGTTTTAAGTTTTATAATTCAACCCCCCTTCTTGTGTTTTTCACATCTTCAGGCCGAAAACCCGAAAGGGCGGTCTAGGCAAAAATTAGAGACATAAACAAAATAAATTTCCCGCTAGGTTGAAAACCTGCAAGGGAAACTTAGGAAAAAGTTAGGGACTTTCTTGGCAAGTAACTACATTAGACAAGACTTTATCATTGAAGCAACAATATTCTCGGATCCTCATCATACTTCAACAGAAGCTGCTGCTCGGGATTTCAAAAGTTGTTAGAGGGGATAGTGGTCATTGTATCTCAATGTATCTTTTCCATTATATATTACCATTTCCCGAACTTTGTAATCATCCATGGAATCTCGCCATTCGCAGACTACCATTCTATTAATGAAATTTGAGCTTTTACCCAATTCTTTGTATTTTGTATTTTATTTAGCTTGCAAAGACTCCATTTATTATTTATAATAATTTTCATAGTGAAAAGATTAAATAACAAAATTGATTTTCAAAAATAATATATAATTTGCTTTTACTTTAGAATTTGTGATGCAAGAGAAAAACAAACTGGTGATCCCAAGAATGGACGAACTCCAGTTGTTTTGAGAAGTTTTTATTTCCCCCGGGAAGGTTTACTCAGGATGTTTTTGCTGTATTGGGTTTGTGACTCCAGTGTCCCCAGTCAAGTCTTGGTTCTTTTGTTTTTCTTTTCTGAGTTTGCATGATATGAAGACTCAATCCAAGATGTCTCCAGTGAAGGTTTCGCTTGTTTGTTAGAAGTTTTTTCTTCCCAAGGAAGTTGGTACAATAATTACTCTCAAAGAACACATGTCTCTGGTTTCTCCAATGAAGAATGTATATTGGTTTTCCCTTTGGGAATGTGGTGTTGACCTCCCCAAGGAAGTCGGAACGAATTCCCTAGTGAATGTTTTGATGATTTGGTGTCCATCTGCTTTACTTGAAATTGATTTTGCAATCCCCAGTAGAAGCGTTACATTTGAAAACATTTGTTTCCCGGTTGAAGCCTGAGTGCTATTCCTTGGTGAAGCCTGGAGAAGGATGTTATACTTCTGTATCTTCACTATTGTATCGCTATGTTTTGTTTACTTCCAGATTACGTTTCTCCCCAGTGAAGTTAAGCCATGCAGTAGGATTTTGTTCCCTCAGTTTGCGCTTACTCTTTCTTGGAATTTTCATCTTGGATGGGATTTAGCCGAGTGTTGTTTGTGCCCGAGTCGGTTTTTCCTGGTTACTCCCAGTGTTATATGTTTGTTTTGTTAGCATATGCACGATAGCACTCATACATTCATACATACATCATGCATAGTTAAATTTGGCAAATCATTGCTCAATTACATTCATTATTGTTCTGTAGATGTATTGCCCTATTTTACAGAGTTGTGTTGTCATCTCTCCAATAGAGTGTCAGTCATAAGCAGAAAGTGTATGTTCTTTCAATTTCCCCACTGAATTATCCCTCGTGGAAGACTGTTGCTTTAGCCTTCCTGCACAGCTCCTCAACTGGATGATTTGGGTTTCTCTCTTGAGTTTATTTCTCAAAGGATGTATTTTGGACGACTGTCTCATTCCAGTTTATTTCTGGTTTGAATCTTTGGTCCTCGACAATATTATTACTTATGATATCTGGAGACTTTGAGCCTTAATTTGAGAATGTGCATTTATTTTGCACAAGACGACTTTATCTCCCCAGGAGGAATATATTGGCATTTCCCTAAGAAGTCATATTTCATTCCCCAGAAAATCATTTTTTACAATCCTTCCTATAACAACAAGTAGCAGGTCTCTTTATTTGAGCAACATGTCATCCTTCAACCACCGAAACAACGCCATTTAGTCCAAAAAACCTGAAAAAATTACGAAAAATATTTTTGATTTTTATTTTTTTCTCAATTTTATTTTATGTTTTGATATTTTTTTATAAATTTTCACTTTATTTGATTTGTTTTAAATGTTTAAAAATACTTTTATGCATTTCTTAATTCTCAAAAAATTATGGAGTGATCCAATGATATTGTGAGAAATATTGGTGACCTCATTTATTTATTTATTTCTGATTTGGTATTTTTTTAATCATTTTTGGTTCTTTTTACTCATTTCTTTTAATTTTAAAAATAGTTTCTGACTTTAAAAAATTACCAAAAATTTTAAAAAATTATTTTAGTTCATTTCTGATTTTTCTATGGTCTTACTTTTTATTTATTGATTAATTTGAACATAGTTGATATTTTTCTCTTTTATTTCTATTATAAAACATTTTTAAAACATTTTTTAATGTATATACTAAATGCAATATTATTTTGTGATTATTTTTTGGCTGATCTTGGGTTGAATTTTTGATTATGAGCTTTGTTAACATCATTGGATCCATGGTGTTGAGTTTAACTCCATAAAAATGGATAAATGATTTTAATAATAGTTTAATTAAAATTTAATTCAAATGTGGTTTGTATGTTCTTTCCCATCCCTCTTCATCTTATCCCTTTCTTATTGCACTAAGTGTTATTAGAGCATGATCTATATATTATGTCTCAAAACAAATGGTGCATAGATTGCTATTGACCGACCTCAAAATAGGTGCGACTTCTACATAAGTCCACTTACGATAGCTTAACATAGCGCTAAATTTTGTCCCGATTCAAATAAATGATCATTCGTGGCCCAAACCTATGTTTGCAATCCCAAGTATGTTAATTTGATCTCTTTGATCCAAGAACCTTGAGATTCATTGTGTGGAGGCTTTGGTTCTACCAATCCTCTAATGGATCTACAACACTTTTGGTCAACACGGATCACTTAAACATCGTTGATCATTAAATGGTGCTTTTGAGGATTCCAAATGGATGATATACTTGACAAAAAGCAAATGCAACTTGTTGTGTGGAGGCTTTGGTTCTAACAATCCTCTAATGAGTTCCAAATGCAAGTTTCAAGATGGTCATCCAACTAACCACTAATTATTAAATTGTTTTTACTTTATGCCCTTTTATTTTTTATGCTTTATGTACCATTTACTTTAAGCATTACATTTCATGCCATTTTTATTTTGCTCACTTGAGCTTTTCTTTTCTCTTCTAAGACACCTAATAATCAACATGAACCATAAAAAGCTTTAATGATACTTGGATTATTTGGTTACTATCACTGGAATTATGGAGTATTGGACTTCTTGGACTTAGGAATAGAAACCTTGGCCTATGTTGGAGACCTTGTGACATTGATGGATATTTTGTCTAGAGTTCTTGAGGTTTACCTTAAGACATTGAGTTGTTTGTTTGTTTTGTGTGTAGGTTATTGTGATTACATACTTTGTTTGTAATCTGGAATGCACCCGTATACAGCCGTTACTCTGCCCAATTTTTGTGAAGACTTAATACACTTGAAGTTTGGTTCTCACAAGAGGTCTAGTATATTTGCTTTCTTGGGTTCAATCCAAAGAATGAGAATTCTATCTTGGCTTATAATGTCAAGTATTGGCTTCTTGTTGGTTAGATGGTTCTTATCCATAGCTTTTACCTTATGCTTTAGGATAGTCTCTTCTTCTCCTCCCTTCTTCTTTAATTTAAAAAATCTTCTCACTCCTTTTGAAAACTCTTCTTGCTTCTTTTAAACTTGAACAACTTTCATAATAAACTTGAACTTAGGTCCATGCATTTTCAAAACCTTTTCATAAATAAACTTCAATCAACTTAATAATACCTTGACATTTTTGTGTGAAGTCTAAAAGTCAATCAATCTCATTTCAAACCATTTTTCCACTTTGGCTTTTTATTTTAAAACCTTTCTCAAAAGATTAGACTCTTGTAAATCTTTGTAGTGATGCAAACAACTATACTTCTACAATATGTAGTAAAGAGATATATTTTCCACTTGGGTGTTGAGTGAGGCATTGTTGATTTTAAAATCCAAGCCATATCCTCCACTTTGAGATGATGCAAAATCTCCTTTCTCATGATTGTGGGTAGTAAGTATGTTTTTCTACACGGACAATGACAATAATGTCTGATCTCATAAAATTAACCAACACACTTGTGTTTTACAATTTTTAAAGGTGAACTACGTGTACCCTGATCCCCTATTGCATGAAAGGTGGTACGTAGGCACTAAAGGTTCGCAACCGCGGAGGGTAAAAAATCATAAAAAATATATTTCTTCTCTCATCTCCACCATCTATTTTACATACAACATTTTATAGCTAAAATATACAGATTTTACAAAGAGGTTCCTGCGGAGTACCGTAGATGTTTAGGATGCTAATACCTTCCCTTTGCATAACCAACCTGTTGTACCCCAAAATTTGCCCTCCCATATTCTTAAAGATTTGTCAAGATCAATCTCCAGATGATTCAAAATCCCTCAAGGGTTGCACAGTCCAATTGCCTCCTAACACAGCCAAAATTAGGGTTTTGGTTCTGGCAAAGAAATTGAAGTTTCCAAGGGTCCAATCAAGTCCCATATGCCTACATACATTGTCAAACATTCATATGCCAAGTTTCAAGACTCACAGCATCAAACTGCACAGTCAAAAACCCTAATTGCTCTACAATCAACTGCAGGGGCAAAATGGTCATATTGACAATCAAAAGTCCAAATTTTTGGTCAACATATTATTTTGAAGCCACAAACATCATTTGATCAATTCTTGATCATGATTCTCAAAGTATGGCTCAAAAAGTCTCAAGATGCAAAAGTTTCTATTTTTGGACAGCTGAAAAAGTCAACTGCAAATTGACCAAGGCATAACTTCCACATGGTTTATTAGAAAAATCCCATCCAAAGCTCATTTTGAAGAGGATGACATTTCCTACAACTCATCGTCACACTTCAAGTCCAAGAAATTCTCTCACAAAAAGTTATCAATTTCAACATTATAGGTCATTTTCAAAAGTCAACAAAAAGGTACTTTAAGTCAAAGACCATAACTTGAGATTGGTAAATCAAAATGACATGGGACCAAAGACATTGGTTAGAGAACTTCAAGACCTTTCCAAAATGTCCAAGAACATGTTCATATCTTCAAAATTGAGCAAGATATGCCTTGTAGAAGTTGGGAAATTTTTGGGAATTTTGAAAAGTCAACTTTGCTTCAAAAGCTTCAAAATTGCTAATGGGCCACAATTTCTTCCATGAATCATTACCCAAAGGCTATGCACGACCCATTGACCTCAAAGGGAGTTATTTTCTTATTTTTGATTAATTATTTGAATTTTTATTATCATTAATTCATTTAATTAAAATTAAATATAAGAAAAATACCAAATCATGTTTTTAAATCTTTTTTGTGCAGCAAATATCTTCCATATATGCAAGAGATCTCGTGCACCATCTCAAGGGGACCAAATCATCCATATTTGGCAAGTTTCCATGGCAAAAAGATTGGAAAAGATATGAACAAAATCAAATATTGGAATCATCAATACATGGACTTTGGGCTTGGTTTTTTAACCTAATTCCATTCACTTACATATGCATAACCTAAACCTATTCCATTGGACATGAAATATTGCATAGAAGCTGCATACCAAATTGCAAAATTTCCTTAAAAAATTGAAAACTGAAAACCTAGTTACAAGGCGTTTCAAAGCTCCAAAAGTATTCCAAACGCTTGCTGGGACTTCCTTGAACGTGTTTCAATCCCTTTCCAGTCTCCACGCACAAAGAATTGGTAGAACAACATTGCACTTGTCACAAACTTTTCCATAATCGTGTTTTAATTTTACATGCATTATTCATGAATTTTAACTATTGATTTATACTAACAATGATATTCTGAAGCTGTTGGTACCATTCAATTGAAGTATGGCTGCCTAAATAAGAATTCACCATTAACGTGTTCTAGGGTTTCAGGACTCAGAAATTGGGGCTTTCCCCATATGGAAAAATTGGATCCTAAAACCTATGCCATTAAAATCGTGACGTCCAAACGAAGCAAATTGACTACTCGCGCCTTTTTTATATTTGCCCAGGTGCTAATCGCTATTTTTTCTGGTTGAGTTTAGTGGGGGTTTAAAACCCCCGCTATTTGTTTGATAATTGCAGGAAAAATAAGGAATACGAAGGACGTGTCCTGATGCTACAGGGCAATTCAAAACCTGGCGCATTTTTTATTGTTTGATATCATTAACTTTGGTTTCTTTTTATATTATTCATGTTCCATTAACATTACAAATACGCGCATTAGCTCAGTTGGTAGGTGAGTTGGCTTGCAGGTATTGGGACCTGGGTTCGATTCCCAGGTCCCCCCACATATTCCATATTTTTTTCCTTAATGCGTTCCCATGCAGTTCTCTTCAAATCTTCCACCATGCATCCCAACGCCTGTGCCTGCCAAGTGGATCTGATGTTCAATCTGAAGGCCACAATAGGATGTTTACCATGCATGCTAGTCAACCACTCCACACGTAAACAGGGAAAGTCAAAAAGGCCTTGGATTTTGATGGGCCAAATTGCTTCAAAAACCTCCAAAAAAGGGCCTGATACCCCCCCCCCCCCCATGGTTTGCATTATTTTTTATTTTTATTTGATTTTCTTTAAATTCTTTTTAATGTTTTAATTATTTCTTTTCACCATAAAATTAATTTTCATAATTAAAATATCAGAAATTAAAATATGTCAATTAATTTATTTAGTAAATATTTTTGTAAATAAATGTTAAATAATTAATTTGGTTAAATTAGGTTAAAACTTTAATCTTTTTCTTAATAAATTAAAATATGTAGAAATTAGGGTTTTTTGCATTTTCATCCTTTTTTTTAATAAATAATTTTCTCATCATTATTAGTATTATTAATTATTAAATATTTTTGTAAATAAACATGTACATTAAATATTTAGTAAATTAGGTTAAATTTGAATATTTTCTTTGTTAATAATTAAAAACGACTTAGAATTAGGGTTTCTCTTCAATTTTAATTTCTTTATTTCATAAATAAAAAAAACCTAAAAAACATTTCTTTAATAAAATAAATAATTAACTTTTCTATTTCAATTTAATTTCAAAAGGGTCCAACGCCCTCGAACGTTCAACTTTAATTCTTTCGCGCATTTATTCTTATTTTCCTTTGTGAATATTATGTAATTGCTCAAGCCATGTAATAGTAATTATGAATTTATTTTACTTTCCGCATTTTTATTAAAAAACGGGTCTTTGTTAATTTGGCGATTTATAGACCCACGCCTTGTAATAGCGTAGGATTTTTACTTTCCGCATTTAAATTTCCGCACTTTTAAATTATAATTGCATGAAAGAATGTATGGCCTAAATTAAAAACAAGCGTAGATCACCATGATACATGTACAAGATAAAACATAACATGAAAATAACACACAAATTCACACACCACTCTTAGGGTACGCCTCACTGTTTCCTTGCCCTCGAAACGTGGTAGTCGAGTATAGGACGTCTTAGTAAGTCCTTATGTCCGTTGATCCATATGCCTCAAAACAAGTTGCCTCGGAAAAGTTGCCTCGAATTAAAAAGGATCAATGGCATAAGGGTAGCTTCTAAGGTGTCCTACTGTTGCTCTGGTGACCACACTGTCCCTAAAAACGAATTGACCCGAACACCTCCAACGGTGGTGCTACCTATCTCTCAATGGTGGGATGGCAATACCTTAAGGACATTTACACAGCCTAATTCCTTAGGGTAGGTAGATGACTCATGGATACTTGCTCTTTTAAAAAAACAAACAAAAACCTTTTCACACCGACACTTTCAAAAAAGCTTTCAAAACAATTTTTCAAACACTCTTGAGGACTGATACAAGAGTCGATCTGAAATCTTTAAACGAAACTTTTTCAAACCCACTCACACTTTGAAAAGCAAACACTTTTGAAAACACAATGAGCAAGTATCTAAGAGCCCATGGATAACCATGGATAGAAAGGGTGCTAACACCTTCCCTTTCTATAAATCTACCTCCCGAACCGAGAAACTATCTCATAAGGAATTTTGCTGTGATTTTGTCCTGTCCATGTTGGAGAAAATAAAAGACGGTGGCGACTCTTGCTTCCGCGACATTTCGCGAACCAGCATTAAACATTCAGTTCTAAATCCACCGATCACAGAACTGGCGACTCTGCTGGGGATATTTAATAAGTGAGGTGTATCTTAGGACTAAGATCACTAGTGTTTTCAATTGTCTGAATTGTTTGCTTTATATTTGTGGGCCTGTCTTGGGAGTTCTATAGATCCTAACCTGGATCTGGGGATACCTTCTTAAAAAGTAGCAACAAGGCTGTGAGGGAATTGTGCGGGGTATACCGACATGGTTGAAGCAGTCTGCTACGTTGATGTGGAACTTTGGTGTGTACCGGTAACCCTTGAGTTCAGTCAAGGAGAGTACGGGGCCTCCGCGTGGTGTCGTGAAGCATCAACTGACCTTTGGAACCTTAATTGAACCATCTTGGCCTCTTTAGGGTAGTGAGATAACTGACTTTGGTGCAGTCCGAGGTTGGTTGATACTCGATACTACACTCAATTGAGGGTTGTTTTCTTGGAATATTTCGGTCGCCAGTTCAGTGGCTAAATCGAAACGATGAACAATGAAAGCAATCCAGTGATATTGGGACCCTTAGAACCCGGTTACTTCCGATAGGACAGGTTGAGCCCACCAACTTCAAGAGGGTAATACCCAGACCCCATGCTGGCCTAAACTCTAAGGGCTGTGGCGTGACTTGTGTGCCTTATCATGTTTGCTTCTTGTGAATATTTGTGGTGTGTTTAATCATAGCATCATGACATCATACAGCATCATATGCATTGACTAACCATTTCAGGGGTTCGAATCTTCATCTTTGTTCTTATTTTGTAGGACATGGAAATTGTTCGCAGAAAGACAATTCAGATCAGCCTTGTAAGGATCCCTCCTCAGCTTAAGGAGCTTATATCCAGGATTCCCGAGAGCTCTTCTTTCAGTGAGAGGCATGGAAGACTCATCAGCTTGGTCAACACCAACATTGAGGAAGATATGATAAAGGTCTTGTTCCAGTTCTTTGACGCTCTGCACCATTGCTTTACTTTCCTGGATTATCAACTGATGCCTACATTGGAAGAGTTCTCCCGGCTTCTGAAGATCCTTATCCTTAGTTAACTACCCTAAAACGGTACGGAAAAGGAACCCAAACTTGAAGAGATTGCTAAAGCACTACGCCTACAACCATCTGATATCAAGGGACATTGGGAAGTTAGAAGTGGTATCAAAGGGTTCTTAGCCAGGTTTCTGTTTGAGAAGGCCCAAGAATGTTGGAACTCCCTTGACCTACAAGCCTTTGAAGAAGTTTTGGCCCTCCTTGTCTATGGATTGGTTTTGTTCCCGAATCCCGGTCAGCTTATAGATATCAGTGTTGTCCAGATCTTCATGTCCAGGAATCCTATATCTACGTTGCTTGGGGACATCCTTCACTCATGTTACACTCGAACCATGAGAAAAAGAGGTGTTCTCATGTGCTGTACTCCTCTCCTGGGAAGGTGGTTTATTTCGCACCTTCCACAATCAGTTTTGAAGAATGAGCGGGGTCTGAGATGGTCACAACGATTAATGACTCTTACACATGCAGATATACATTGGTGCTCTCGGTCCATAGAAGATGTCACTATCATTGATCGTTGCGGGGAGTACCCTAATTTTCCTTTACTTGGAATCAGAGGAGGTATTACTTACAACCCGTGTTTAGCTTGGAGACAGTTTGGTTATGCTCGGAGGGACGGCCCTCATGACATGTTAATTCCTGACATAGTTTTTGACTTTGACAACGATGCACAAGGACTTCGCCAGAGATTTATCAGAGCTTGGAGGATGCCCAACAAGATAGACAGCAAGACACTGGGGCATAGGAATTCCATCCCGTTGGAGCCTTATCTCAAGTGGGTACGAGCCCGCTCCCAGAAGTTAGTGATGCCATATCCTCATGTCCTCCCCGTGATCAAAGAGCCAGTTTTGGAAGGAGAAGTGTCCTACACCATTCAAGATCCTGACATGCCTACATCCTGGGAAGAAATGCAGAAGAGTTGGATCCAGCTTAAGGAAGAACGGAATTCTCTTGAGTCCAGTCTACATGCTAGTGAGAAGAAGGTCTTGGAGCTCACCCGCCTACTGCACGAGGAAAGGAATCTCAACACCGACATTGCTCCAAAGAGGATGCGCAGTGTCTTTTGGGATTGATTCACTTTTGTAACGTTTGCCCATGAGGCTTTGATGTACTGAACAATTATTTTCTTAATGATAACGTGTGTTTCTTTTTGTCTACAACAAATTTGAAATTTCGAACCCTTAAACGCATTGCATAAACACATATCATGCATCATGTGCATAGCAGGTACTCTTCTTTTCAGGTTTCTTAATGTTCTTCGCTGTTTATTTCAGCATCATGAACCCTGAATCATCTACCGAGCAGTCCATCAAGGCCCTTCAGGCTCAGAACGCCCAATTTCAAGAGCTGATTATGAGTTTGGCCCAAGGTCAAGAGGAGTTGAAGGCTTTGCTGGTCAAGAAGAAGAAGAAGATAACTGTTCTATTCAACACGGGCCGGAGGTTTGGTAACACACTGTAGAATGAGGTTGATCAAGCTGGTTCTTCTGTTGGAAAAAGCAGTCCCCAGGGGGGAAGGGCTCCTCGTCCAGTGGTCTCTGACAATGAGACTGATTTTAATGAGGAGCAGTATCCTCCAGCTGAAGACCGGTACAAGCAGTTGGAAGACCGTCTGAATGCCATGGAAATTCAACAAGTGCCTGGTTTGGATTTCGGAGACTTGGGTCTATCTTCTGGTGTGGTCATCCCACACAAGTTCAAAGCACCATCTTTCGCAAAGTATGACGGGACATCCTGCCCTAAGCTACATCTCAGATCTTATGTGCGTAAGATTCAACCATACACTGTGGACAAGAACTTGTGGATCCACTTCTTCCAGGAGAGTCTTTCAGGGACTCATCTCGAATGGTTCTATCAGCTGGATGGAACCAAGGTTCGTAACTGGGAGGAGTTGGCTACTGCTTTTTACAAGCAGTATCAGTATAATGCCGACCTCGCTCCTACACGTACCCAACTCCAGGGTATGTCGCTAGGATCGCGAGAAGGTTTTAAAGAGTATGCGCAGAAGTGGAGGGACCTGGCTGGCAGGGTGCAACCACCATTAACCGACCGTGAGCTAGTGGATATGTTCTTGGGGACCCTATCCGGGCCATTCTTTAATCATCTCATTGGCAATTCATCTGCAGGGTTCATAGATCTCATTCTGACTGGGGAAAGGATAGAGGCTGGTATGAAATCAGGTAAAATTCAGAAAGGTGCGTCTTCAAGTTCTGAGAAGAAGCCCTTCAAAAAGGAAGCCAGTGCTGTGTATGGGCCTAGAAGGCAGGATAAACCAGAGCGCCGCCAAGCTGTCAACGCGGTGGTAATTGCAAAGCCTGCTGCCGCTCCTCGGCAACCCAACCAACCAAGGGGCGAGAGACCCAGAAGAGAATACACTCGGCTGAGTATGACCTTATCACAAATCTTGCCGCAGTTGCTATCGACCAACTTGGTAACCGTCAGAGAGGCTCCGAAGGTTGTGAATACTGCCTCCCCCAAGTATAATCCCAATGCCCATTGTGCTTATCACTCTGATAGCCTGGGGCATTCTACTGATGATTGCTGGGGCCTGAGAAATAAGGTTCAAGACCTTATTGATGCCAAGGAAATACAATTTGAGGCGCCTGAGAGACCCAACGTTGTGACTGCTCCTATGCCCCAGCATGGAGTAAATGCTGTTGATGAAGACTTGTATGCCGTTTTTGTGGATGATGTTGCTACCCCTCTGTTGACTGTTAAGAGGAACCTGTTGCTGGTCGGTTTATTTCCGGGTTGTAGCAAGGGTTGCCTTCTGTGTGCCGTTTCCCCTGCTGGTTGTCCGTTGCTGAAGTCAGGCATCCAAAGCCTGATGGATAGCAAGGAAATTTTGTTCAAGAAGACCGTTGTTCCTTTTGTTCCTGTTGAAGAAGTATCTGTCGTCACAATATTCAACAATCCTTCCAAGGCTCCCCCGAGGAAGCCAGTCAAGATCATGTCTGTTGCACCCATCATTATTACTGTTCCGGGGCCCCTCCCCTATGAATCTGACAAGGCTGTCCCATGGCACTATGGGGCAGATGTGTATGTGCTTGGAGTGAAGCAGGAGTTCAACACCGGTACCAGCATCAGCAATATCACCGGTCCAGCTAAAGTTACCCACAGTGGCAGGCTCTTCTCGCCTGACATTGCGCCACCAGTTATTCGAAGACCTCTCATAATTACACCTGCAAGTGCGCCTGTTTCCACTTCTGATCAAGTTGCTTCCCCTGTTGCCGAGTCATCTAATACTCGGGGCAAAGGGATTGATAATGAGCCTGCCCGGATGGAGGCACCGAAGACTGTCAATGTTGAAGCCTCCCAGCAAGAGATGGAGGAAATTCTTAAGATAATCAAGAAGAGCGACTTCAATGTCGTTGAACAGCTGGGGCGTACCCCCTCCAAGATCTCTATGCTATCATTGCTGCTGTGCTCAGAGGCCCATGCCAAGGCCCTGATTTCATTTCTGAAGACGGCCCATGTGCCATAAGAGACATCTGCAGATCAATTCACTGACTATGTGGCCAATTTGACAGCTGACAATGGTTTGGGTTTCTCGGATGCTGATCTGACCGCCAAGGGAAAGAACCACAACGATGCCCTGCATGTCTCCATTGAATGCAGGGGCACTACTCTTGCTCACGTGTTAGTGGACACCGGTTCTTCCCTGAATGTATTACCCAAGAAGGCCCTAGACGGGTTGGATTGTGAAGGTCTGGAGTTGAAGCCTAGTAACATCATTGTCCGAGCTTTTGACGGGTCAAAGAGGATGGTGCATGGTGAAGTGGATATTCCTATTCGTGTAGGTTCTCAAGTCTTCGATTCAACTTTCTATGTGATGGACATTCGTCCATCTTATTCCTGTTTGCTGGGTCGACCTTGGATTCACAAAGCTGGGGCTGTAACATCCACTCTACACCAGAAGCTCAAGTACCCTGTCAGAGGGAAGATTGTTAATGTGCAGGGGGAGGAAGAATACATGGTTAGTCACCTGAATTCATTCCGGTATATTGAGATGGACGGGGAGTTTATTGAAACCCCCTTTCAACATTTTGAAGAGGTACCTCCAACATTGGCGTCAGCTGAAACAGTGGTGGAAGAGGACTTTCCTCTGAAGATGGCCTCCTTAAAGGACGCCCCGGCTGTAATTGAGAAAGAGGCTCACAGGGCTGTACGTAAAGCTAGGATCGGAAGACCTCCCGTGATCATCACCAACCTGGGAGTGAATGCTATAGAAGGCGATGTGGAGGAATCAAAGTTCGATAGCTGGATTTACCCGACGAATGACGGTGGATTGAACAATTGGACCGCAAAAGATCACATACCTATTACTTTTGTTACGCAATAATGAATTCCTTTGTTTTTAATTTTGTAATGAACAATAAATTGAAACTTTATGGCCCGGTGTCTTACCCGGGACACCGTGGCTTCATTTGTGAGGGCTTATTACTTGTCATTTCCATATATCATGAATAAAGACATTGGACGTTTTTCGCATTTCAAATCTTGTGCTCCCTTTCCTTCTTTCTTTCTTTATATATTGCAAAACAACTGTATTTACACACACTCACTCATACAGGTTTCAATCCACTCTAGATCTCACTGGTAACGACTCTGCTACTGCCAGTTATGACTTCGAAAATCCGATCAACTTAGCCAAAGACGAAGGTGAAGATGATTGCGAAGTGCCTGGAGAGCTTGCAAGACTGTTACTCCAGGAAGAAAGGGCCATTCAGCCACATGAAGAGCCAGTGGAAACGGTAAATCTGGGTACTGAGACAGATAGAAAAGAAGTTAAGATTGGTGCCAATCTGGAGCTCAGCGTAAAACAACGGTTGATTCAGATGTTGCATGATTATGTGGAGATCTTTGCCTGGTCTTACGAAGACATGCCTGGGTTAGATACTGACATTGTGGTCCATCACTTGCCTACCAAGGAAGAATGCCCTCCGGTTAAGCAAAAGGTCCACCGTATGCGTCCAGAAATGTCCGAGAAGATCAAAGCTGAGGTTATGAAGCAATTCGATGCCGGGTTTCTTGCAGTGACTTCTTACCCTCAGTGGGTTGCCAACGTGGTTCCAGTGCCAAAGAAAGATGGTAAGGTCAGAATGTGTGTCGATTACAGGGATTTGAACAGGGCCAGCCCCAAGGATGACTTCCCCCTACCTTACATCGACGTCCTGGTTTACAATAGAGCTCAGCACAAGGTGTTCTCCTTCATGGACGGCTTTTCAGGTTATAATCATATCAAGATGGCTCCCGAGGATATGGAAAAGACTACCTTTGTTACTCAGTGGGGCACCTTCTGCTACAAGGTCATGCCTTTTGGACTGAAAAATGATGGGGCAACCTACCAACATGCCATGGTTGCTTTATTTCATGACATGATCCATCATGAGATTGAAGTGTATGTCGATGATATGATTGCAAGGTCTCAAACTGAGGAGGAACACCTTGACCATCTGCAGAAGTTGTTTGACCGTCTGAAGTTGTACAAGCTGAGGTTGAACCCGAACAAGTGTACCTTCGGGGTAAGATCTGGAAAGTTGCTAGGTTTCGTCGTAAGTGACAAGGGTATTCAAGTGGACCCTGCCAAGGTTAAAGCCATTCAAGAGATGCCAGTTCCTAAGACAGAGAAAGAGGTCAGAGGCTTTCTAGGACGTTTGAATTATATTGCCCGGTTCATCTCACACCTAACTGCTACCTGTGAACCAATCTTCAAGCTGCTGAAGAAAGATCAGGTAGTACGTTGGAATGATGAATGTCAGGCCGCTTTTGACAGAATCAAAGAGTATCTCCAAGAACCACCCATCCTTATGCCACCGGTTGAAGGGAGACCTCTAATACTATACCTGACAGTACTTGACAGCTCAATGGGGTGTGTGCTGGGGCAGCATGACGAGTCTGGCCGAAAAGAGCACGCCATTTATTACCTTAGCAAAAAGTTTACCGACTGTGAGACCCGATACTCACTGCTCGAGAAAACTTGCTGCGCTTTGGTATGGGCTGCTCGCCGGCTGAGACAATATATGCTGACTCACACTACCTTGTTGATCTCAAAGATGGATCCGATAAAGTACATATTCGAAAAGCCTGCTCTGTCCGGAAGAATAGCAAGATGGCAAATGATCTTGACAGAATACGACATCCAGTACACGACTCAGAAAGCTATCAAAGGAAGTGTATTGGCAGATCACTTGGCACACCAGGCAGTAGATGACTACCAGTCAATGAACTTTGAGTTTCCTGACGAGAGCATCATGATAGTGACTGATTGTGAAGTACCTGGACCGGACGAAGGACCTGAGGAAGGATCCCGATGGTCTATGCACTTTGACGGAGCCTCCAACACTTTGGGTAACGGTATCGGCGCTGTAATCATATCCCCTCAAGGCACTCATACTCCACTTACTGCCCGGCTATGTTTCAACTGCACCAACAACATGGCGGAGTATGAGGCATGCATCATGGGTCTTCGAGCTGCGATTGACTTAAGGATCAAGTTTTTGAGTGTCTTCGGAGATTCCGCTCTCGTGATCAATCAGATCAAAGGCGAGTGGGATACGAAACACCCAAACCTTATTCCTTATAAAGAGTGTGTGTTGACATTGATCCCCCATTTCACAGAGATAACTTTTGAACACTTCCCAAGAGAGAAGAATCAGTTGGCGGACGCACTGGCTACGATGTCTTCTATGTTCAAAGTCAAGTGGGACAATGAGGCTCCCCGGATCATCATCTGGAAACTGGATGGACCTGCATATTGTTGTGATCTTGAGGTTGAAACAGTGACTGAAAAACCCTGGTACCATGAGGTGAAGAGGTACTTGAAAGCTCAAGAATACCCTGAAGGTGCGTCTGTCAACGACAAGAAGTTTTTGAGAAGGTTCGCAGCGAAGTTCTTCCTCAGCAACGACATTCTGTACAAGCGAAACCATGATTCAACCTTACTGCATTGTGTGGATAAGACTGAAGCAGAAAGGATCATGGCAGAGCTGCATGAGGGTACCTTCGGAACACATTCCAGTGGACATACCATGGCAAAGAAGATCCTTCGGGCAGGATATTTCTGGTCCACAATGGAAGCCGATTGTTACCAACATTCTCGGACATGTCATAAGTGCCAGATATATGCAGATAAGGTGCACGTTCCTCCAATTCCTCTGAATGTCTTGACAGCACCTTGGCCTTTTGCAATGTGGGGCATTGATATGATCAGCGAGATTAAACCTACGGCATCCAACGGGCATCGCTTCATCCTTGTGGCGATCGATTACTTTACAAAGTGGGTTGAAGCAACTTCTTATGCTACAGTAACCAAGAACGTTGTGGCACGGTTCATTCGGCATAACTTGATCTGTCGATACAGCGTCCCGGAAAGGATCATTACGGACAATGGTACCAATCTCAATAACAAGATGATTATTGAGCTCTGCGAGCAAATCAAAATACAGCACCATAACTCTTCTCCTTACCGGCCGAAGATGAATGGGGCTGTCGAAGCAGCTAATAAGAATATCAAGAAGATTGTGCAGAAGATGACAGTGACTTATAAAGATTGGCACGAGATGTTACCGTTTGCTCTTCATGGGTACCGTACCTCAGCAAGAACGTCAACCGGGGCAACTCCCTTTTCCTTGGTCTACGGCATGGAGGCAGTCTTGCCGATTGAAGTGCAGATACCCTCTCTCCGGATAATGAAGGATGTAGATCTGAGCGAAGATGACTGGATCCAGACTCGACTTGATCAATTAAATCTAATTGACGAAAAGAGACTCACTGCTATTTGTCATGGTCAAACATACCAAAAACGGATGATCAGGGCATTTAACAAGAAGGTCAGACCACAAGAGTATCAAGTTGGGGACCTGGTAATCAAGCGCATCATCCTTCCTCAGAGTGATCCCAGGGGAAAATGGACCCCTACGTACGAAGGGCCATTCGTGGTTAAACATGTGTTCTCAGGAGGAGCCATGATCCTGACCACCATGTATGGTGATGATCTTCCTCACCCCGCCAATGCAGACATAGTAAAAAGATACTACGCATGATAAAAGACCCGCTAGGTTGACATACCTAGGCAAAAATTAGGGCTTCCCGGCGAACCAAAAGGGTTCGGGCAAAATGAGGGATGAAATAAGAAAAAAATCTGTACACCCGACAAGTCGAAAACCTGAAAAGGCGGCTTGGGCAAAAATGGGTATCCCGGTGGACTGAAAACCCGAAAGGGCGGTCCAGGAAAAAGTTAGGGATTAAAGCGTAATATTATGTCTCATTGGATCACCTTGCATCCAGAACCCGGTATTAACTATCAAGTTCAAACGGCATCGATCAATCAGCTTCATCGGCAACTGAGCAGCAAAGTGATGAGACGCTCGAAGATATAAAGGCGATAGCAGAGTTGGAACCCAGTGGGATTATTCTTTTCACATAGCTGTTTTGTTTTCCCTTTTTCACAAAATTGTATAAACTCTGTTGTTCGGCGGCGTTCTCTTACTAGGACGTCAGCCTCTTGTACATAAAACGCCTATTTACAGGCAGATTCAAAAATCAATACAAATTCACTTTTCAGACAAATTGCCAAATGTTTTTCCTTTTTCTGTTTTGTTTTGCGAAGAACGTCCAAGGTTCAATTTGTGATATATGCATTTGACACTAATTGCTAACTCATAAATATTTGCATGCGAAACAAAGGATTAATTACGGGTAACATTAGAAACATGGGCAATAATGAGTTGTCTAAGCGATCTAATTGCTTTGTCCACCAAGGTACCAAGGTAAGTTCAACTGAAGAATGTAACCAGGATACTTTAATTCCCCAGAGAGTGAGCCAGCAAGTCAGCAACACTCTCCCCAAGCAGAGTTAGCCTACTCTATCAGCCTTAAGGAAGTTGGGTATCCCCAGCAAATCTCAACATTCCCCAGCAGCATACAAACATTCTTAACAAGCATCCCCGGAAATCTTGATCTAAGATTGTTCCCCGGCGGTATACCAGACATTCAGTGGAGCCACTTCCCCAGTATATCTCAAAAATTTCCCCAGGAGAGTCCAGTCCAGAAGTTTCCCCAGGAAAGTGGAATCCATCTCCCCAGCAGGAAGCTTATCCCCAGTAGATTCTGGAAGCTTGTCGCCCGCCTAGCACGAACGCGTCTCCCGGCTTTATTTAAAGGTTATTTCCCCACCAGGATATAACTAGGTTATCCTCAGCCAATAACCACGGAAAGATCGTCCCCGACGAAGGTCTTCCTATCCCCAGCGGAGTTATCATCAATCTCAGCGAAGTACCTCTTTCCTCACAGAGTTCACTCCCCGCAGAGTAATCTATTCGCCAAGTTTATTCCCCAACGGAGTCATCCTCTCCTACCGGTATTCTTGCAACTACCATTCCCAGCGGAAACAAGAAGCACTATTCTTCAACATCAGCCCAGGATTTAACTGCCCGACACCCGTCAAGGATTTACTTTCCTAGACGACAACACATTTCATAAACGTCACATCTTCATACATTATAGCATGCATATACGCATCATAAACACACAAACTCATTTATTCTGAGAACATCACGCATGTCATACATCATGACATTACGTACAACTAACGTCTTGTTTTTTCAGGACAAAAGTCAATACAAAGATAATTGCTATCAACGGTCGCAACGAAAGATCTGATTCCTGTATCTTGCCAGGGTGTATCTGTTGACGACTATATTCTCCAGACTCGATTCCTGTATCCTGCCAGGGCACGTCTGAAGAGTTTGAGGATCCGATTCTTGTATCTTGCCAGGGTGTATCTATTGACGACTAACATTACCAGACTCGATTCCTGTATCCTGCCAGGGCACGTCTGAAGAGTTCGAAGATCCGATTCCTGTATCTTGCCAGGGTGTATCTGTTGACGACTAACATTACCAGACTCGATTCGTGTATCCTGCCAGGGCACGTCTGAAGAGTTCGAAGATCCGATTCCTGTATCTTTCCAGGGTGTATCTGTTGACGACTAACATTACCAGACTCGATTCCTGTATCCGGCCAGGGCACGTCTGAAGAGTTCGAAGATCCGATTCCTGTATCTTGCCAGGGTGTATCTGTTGACGACTAACATTACCAGACTCGATTCCTGTATCTTGCCAGGGCACGTCTGAAGAGTTCGAAGATCCGATTCCTGTATCTTGCCAGGGTGTATCTGTTGACGACTAACATTACCAGACTCGATTCCTGTATCCTGCCAGGGCACGTCTGAAGAGTTCGAAGATCCGATTCCTGTATCTTGCTAGGGTGTATCTGTTGACGACTAACATTACCAGACTCGATTCCTGTATCCGGCCAGGGCACGTCTGAAGAGTTCGAAGATCCGATTCCTGTATCTTGCCAGGGTGTATCTGTTGACGACTAACATTACCAGACTCGATTCCTGTATCTTTCCAGGGCATGTCTGAAGAGTTCGAAGATCCGATTCCTGTATCTCGCCAGGGTGTATCTGTTGACGACTAACATTACCAGACTCAATTCCTGTCTCTTGCCAGGGAACGTCTGAAGAGTTTGAGGATCCGATTCCTGTATCTTGCCAGGGTGTATTTGTTGACGACTATATTCTCTGGACTCGATTCCTGTATCCGGCCAGGGCACGTCTGAAGAGTTCGAAGATCCGATTCCTGTATCTTGCCAGGGTGTATCTGTTGACGACTATATTCTCCGGACTCGATTCCTGTATCTTGCCAGGGCACGTCTGAAGAGTTTAAAGATTCGATTCATGTATCTAGCCAGGGCACATCTACATAAAGAGTTTGAAGACCAACTCCTGTAACAGGCCAGGTAATTATTTTCTTTCTCAGGTACGCACGTTCTCGCTAAGGAATCTCTTACGCGATCGAAAACCTCCCGATGGCATCTATAAGCCCATCCATATACCAACAGTTCCAAATGGCATCTATAAGCCCATTCCCGACAAAGTTCTGTCACACCTCCAGATGGCATCTATAAGCCCATCCCCCTATCCATCATCTCTCCAAATGACATCCGTAAGCCCATTCCCTGCATTATGCTGCTGACACTCTACTATGTGAGTGCAAATTTCTGGGCACTCTAGTGTTCAATAATCTTCCACCTTCGGATCACGAAAGGCACGCCAGCCAATCTACATCCTCAGGTCTAAGAAGATTAAACAGGGGCAACTGTTGTACCCCAAAATTTGCCCTCCCATATTCTTAAAGATTTGTCAAGATCAATCTCCAGATGATTCAAAATCCCTCAAGGGTTGCACAGTCCAATTGCCTCCTAACACAATCAAAATTAGGGTTTTGGTTCTGGAAAAGAAATTGAAGTTTCCAAGGGTCCAATCAAGTCCCATATGCCTACATACATTGTCAGGCATTCATATGCCAAGTTTCAAGACTCACAACATCAACTGCACAGTCAAAAACCCTAATTGCTCTACAGTCAACTGCAGGGGCAAAATGGTCATATTGACAGTCAAAAGTCCAAATTTTTGGTCAACATCTTATTTTGAAGCCACAAACATCATTTGATCAATTCTTGATCATGATTCTCAAAGTATGGCTCAAAAAGTCTCAAGATGCAAAAGTTTCTATTTTTGGACAGTTGAAAAAGTCAACTGCAAATTGACCAAGGCATAACTTCCACATGGTTTATCAGAAAAATCCCATCCAAATCTCATTTTGAAGAGGATGACATTTCCTACAACTCATCTTCACACTTCAAGTCCAAGAAATGCTCTCACAAAAAGTTATCAATTTCAACATTATAGGTCATTTTCAAAAGTCAACAAAAAGGCACTTTAAGTCAAAGACCATAACTTGAGATTGGTAAATCAAAATGACATGGGACTAAAGACATTGGTTAGAGAACTTCAAGACCTTTCCAAAATGTCCAAGAACATGTTCATAGCTTCAAAATTGAGCAAGATATGCCTTGTAGAAGTTGGGAAATTTTTGGGAATTTTGAAAAGTCAACTTTGCTTCAAAAGCTTCAAAATTGCTAATGGGCCACAATTTCTTCCATGAATCATTACCCAAAGTCTATGCACGACCCATTGACCTCAAAGGGAGTTATTTTCTTATTTTTGATTAATTATTTGAATTTTTATTATCATTAATTCATTTAATTAAAATTAAATATAAGAAAAATACCAAATCATGTTTTTAAATCTTTTTTGTGCAGCAAATATCTTCCATATATGCAAGAGATCTCGTGCACCATCTCAAGGGGACCAAATCATCCATATTTGGCAAGTTTCCATGGCAAAAAGATTGGAAAAGATATGAACAAAATCAAATATTGGAATCATCAATACATGGACTTTGGGCTTGGTTTTTTAACCTAATTCCATTCACTTACATATGCATAACCTAAACCTATTCCATTGGACACGAAATATTGCATAGAAGTTGCATACCAAATTGCAAAATTTCCTTAAAAAATTGAAAACTGAAAACCTAGTTACAAGGCGTTTCAAAGCTCCAAAAGTATTCCAAACGCTTGCTGGGACTTCCTTGAACGTGTTTCAATCCCTTTCCAGTCTCCACGCACAAAGAATTGGTAGAACAGCATTGCACTTGTCACAAACTTTTCCATAATCGTGTTTTAATTTACATGCATTATTCATGAATTTTAACTATTGATTTATACTAACAATGATATTCTGAAGCTGTTGGTACCATTCAATTGAAGTATGGCTGCCTAAATAAGAATTCACCATTAACGTGTTCTAGGGTTTCAGGACTCAGAAATTGGGGCTTTCCCCATATGGAAAAATTGGATCCTAAAACCTATTCCATTAAAATCGTGACGTCCAAACGAAGCAAATTGACTACTCGCGCCTTTTTTATATTTGCCCAGGTGCTAATCGCTATTTTTTCTGGTTGAGTTTAGTGGGGGTTTAAAACCCCCGCTATTTGTTTGATAATTGCAGGAAAAATAAGGAATACGAAGGACGTGTCCTGATGCTACAGGGAAATTCAAAACCTGGCGCGTTTTTTATTGTTTGATATCATTAACTTTGGTTTCTTTTTATATTATTCATGTTCCATTAACATTACAAATACGCGCATTAGCTCAGTTGGTAGGTGAGTTGGCTTGCAGGTATTGGGACCTGGGTTCGATTCCCAGGTCCCCCCACATATTCCATATTTTTTTCCTTAATGCGTTCCCATGCAGTTCTCTTCAAATCTTCCACCATGCATCCCAACGCCTGTGCCTGCCAAGTGGATCTGATGTTCAATCTGAAGGCCACAATAGGATGTCTACCATGCATGCTAGTCAACCACTCCACACGTAAACAGGGAAAGTCAAAAAGGCCTTGGATTCTGATGGGCCAAATTGCTTCAAAAACCTCCAAAAAAGGGCCTGATACCCCCCCCCCCCCCATGGTTTGCATTATTTTTTATTTTTATTTGATTTTCTTTAAATTCTTTTTAATGTTTTAATTATTTCTTTTCACCATAAAATTAATTTTCATAATTAAAATATCAGAAATTAAAATATGTCAATTAATTTATTTAGTAAATATTTTTGTAAATAAATGTTAAATAATTAATTTGGTTAAATTAGGTTAAAACTTTAATCTTTTTCTTAATAAATTAAAATATGTAGAAATTAGGGTTTTTTGCATTTTCATCCTTTTTTTTAATAAATAATTTTCTCATCATTATTAGTATTATTAATTATTAAATATTTTTGTAAATAAACATGTACATTAAATATTTAGTAAATTAGGTTAAATTTGAATATTTTCTTTGTTAATAATTAAAAACGACTTAGAATTAGGGTTTCTCTTCAATTTTAATTTCTTTATTTCATAAATAAAAAAAAACCTAAAAAACATTTCTTTAATAAAATAAATAATTAACTTTCCTATTTCAATTTAATTTCAAAAGGGTCCAACGCCCTCGAACGTTCAACTTTAATTCTTTCGCGCATTTATT
The DNA here is from genome assembly GCA_948472305.1 of Vicia faba. Lineage (NCBI taxonomy): Eukaryota > Viridiplantae > Streptophyta > Magnoliopsida > Fabales > Fabaceae > Vicia > Vicia faba. The sequence goes on along the minus strand of OX451735.1, from coordinate 1,525,223,256 downwards.
CTTATTTTCCTTTGTGAATATTATGTAATTGCTCAAGCCATGTAATAGTAATTATGAATTTATTTTACTTTCCACATTTTTATTAAAAAACGGGTCTTTCTTAATTTGGCGATGTATAGACCCGCGCCTTGTAATAGCGTAGGATTTTTACTTTCCGCATTTAAATTTCCGCACTTTTAAATTATAATTGCATGAAAGAATGTATGGCCTAAATTAAAAACAAGCGTAGATCACCATGATACATGTACAAGATAAAACATAACATGAAAATAACACACAAATTCACACACCACTCTTAGGGTACGCCTCACTGTTGCCTTGCCCTCGAAACGTGGTCGTCGAGTATAGGACGTCTTAGTAAGTCCTTATCTCCGTTGATCCATATGCCTTAAAACAAGTTGCCTCGGAAAAGTTGCCTCGAATTAAAAAGGATCAATGGCATAAGGGTAGCTTCTAAGGTGTCCTACTGTTGCTCTGGTGACCACACTGTCCCTAAAAATGAATTGACTCGAACACCTCCAATGGTGGTGCTACCTATCTCTCAATGGTGGGATGGCACTACCTTAAGGACATTTACACAGCCTAATTCCTTAGGGTAGGTAGATGACTCATGGATACTTGCTCTTTTCAAAAAAACAAACAAAAACCTTTTCACACCGACACTTTCAAAAAAGCTTTCAAAACAATTTTTCAAACACTCTTGAGGACTGATACAAGAGTCGATCTGAAATCTTTAAACGAAACTTTTTCAAACCCACTCACACTTTGAAAAGCAAACACTTTTGAAAACACAATGAGCAAGTATCTAAGAGCCCATGGATAACCATGTATAGAAAGGGTACTAACACCTCCCCTTTCTATAAATCTACCTCCCGAACCGAGAAACTATCTCTTAAGGAATTTTGCTGTGCTTTTGTCCTGTCCATGTTGGAGAAAATAAAAGACGGTGGCGAGTCTTGCTTCCGCGACATTTCGTGAACCAGCATTAAACAGTCAGTTCTAAATCCACCGATCATACAACCCCCTTACTTTGAATCTTTACCCCTATTTTTGGGTTACTCCCTATTTTCCCATTCCTTTGGAAACAATAAAGCACAATGTCGATTTTTATTTTGATCTGGATAAGTCTAGTCAATCCAATGGCGTAGTCTTAAACATTTCTACCGCTACACTTATGACTAGAAACAAATGAATTACTTTAGAGAAAAGTGAATCTCAACGAAGAACTATCTCCCATAATAACGAGACTACCGTCCATCTGAATAAAATATCTCAATAACGAACTATCTCCCATAATGACGAGACTACCACTCATTAGAGTAAAAAATCTCAACAATGAACTATCTCTCATTATGACGAGACTACCATTCATCGGAGTAAAGAAATCATAAAAATGAATTATCTCCCATAATGACGAGACCACCATTCATCAGAGTAAACAAATCTCAACAATGAAATATCTCCCATAATGATGAGACCACCATTCATCTGAGTAAACAAATCTCAACAATGAAATATCTCCCATAATGACGAGACTACCATTCATCGGATTAACAAATCTCAACAATGAATTATCTATACAAAATTGGATAAAGGCTCAAAATTTATTAATAGAATGGTAGTCTGCAAATGGCGAGACTCAATGGATGATTACAAAGTTTGTAAAATGGTAATATATGGAAAAGATACATTGAAATACAATGACCGATATTCTCCCTAAAAACTTTGAACTTCCGAGCAGAGACTTCAGTTGAAGTGTGATGAGGATCCGAGAAGATTTTTGTTTCAATGATCAAGTCTTGTCGGACGTAGTTACTTGCCAAGAAATCCCTAACTTTTGCCTAGGTTAACCTAGCGGGAAAATTTATTCAGTTTGTGTCTCTTATTTTTTCCTAGACCTCCCTTTTAGGTTTTCAGCCTACCGAGACACTATTTTTTTGCCTAATCCTCCCTTTTGAGTTTTCATCTTAGCGAGTTGTTCTTTTATTTCTTTAGGCGAAGTATTTCTTGGCTGCATCAACATTCATAAGACGCGGGAAATCCTCTCCATCCATAGTTTCAAGAATCAATGAACGGCCAGAGAAGGCTTTCTTGACAACATATGGGCCTTCATAATTTGGAGTCCACTTGCCCCTAGAATCAGTGTTAAAAGACATGATATTTCTGAGCACGGGGTCGCCTTCTATGAATTCACAAGGCTTGACCTTCTTATCAAAAGCTTTCTTCATTCTCTTCTAATAAAATTGACCATGACACAAAGTCGTCATTCTTTTTTCTTCAATCAAATTCAATTGGTCTAACCTGTTCTGGACCCATTCAGCCTATGACAATTTGGTTTCCATTATTACACACTAAGAGGGAATGTCAACCTCGACAGGGAGCATTGCTTCCATACCATACACAAGAGAGAACGTGGTTGCCCCTATTGAAGTTAGAACGAATGTACGATACCCATGCAAAGAAAAAGGGAGCATCTCATGCCAATCTTTATAGGTAACAACCATCTTCTAGATGATCTTCTTAATGTTTTTGTTAGCAGCTTCAACAGCCTCGTTCATTTTAGGCCTATAAGGAGAGGAATTATGGTGGACAATCTTGAATTCTTCACAAAGTTTTGTCATCATCTTGTTATTCAGATTCGAGCCTTGTCAGTGATAATCTTGCTTGGCACACTATACTGACATATAAGATTGTTCTTAATAAAGCGTACTACCACCTATTTGGTGATATTAGCATAGGAAGCTGCTTCCACCCACTTAGTGAAGTAGTCAATTTCCACCAAGATAAAACGATGTCCATTTGATGCCTTGGGTTCAATCATTCCAATCATATCAATACCCCACATTGTAAAAGGCCACGGGGAAGAAATAACATTGAGAAGTGTTGGAGGCACATGAATCTTATCAGCATAAATTTGACACTTATGTCAATTCTTCACAAATTTGTAACAATCAGATTCCATTGTCAGCTAATAGTAACCTGCCTTAAGCATCTTCTTTGCCATTGAATATCCATTGGTATGGTTACCAAAGGAACCTCCATGGATATCATGCATCAACATGTCTGCTTCGTGTTTATCCATGCATCTGAGCAAGACCATGTCATAATTTCTTTGGTATAACACATCTTCATTGAGGAAAAAGCTTCATGCCACCCTTCTCAATGTCTTTCTATCTTTTTTCAACTCACCAACCGAGTATTCCTAAGTCTGGAGAAAATGTTTGATATCATAATACCAAATTTTTTTGTCTGAAGTTCTCTACGTCGCAAACACATGAGCGGGCATATCCATACGTCAAACTGTGATTTGAGGTACATCATTCCAAGCATTTACTTGGAACATAGAAACCATAGTGGCTAGAGTATCTGCGATCTGATTCTCATCTCTGGGAATATGATGGAATTCAACTTTATTAAAGAAAGCTAATAATCTTCTAGCATAATATTTATAGGGAATCAAGCCAACGTGTCGAGTATCCCATTCTCCTTTAATCTGATTTATTAACAAAGCTGAATCACCAAATACATCTAGAATTTTGATTCTGAGATCTATAGCCTCTTCAAGACCCATGATACAAGCTTCATACTCTTCCATATTATTGGTACAATCAAATTCCAACCTTGCAGTAAAAAGGATATGTGACCCATGGGGGTGATAATCACGACACCAATTCCTTTTCCATAAGAATTTAGAGCTCCGTCAAAAACCATACCCCACTGAGATTCAGGAACAGAACCTTCCTCGAGCAAAGGTTCATCACAATCTCTCACATTCAAATACATCACATCATCATCAGATAAATCATATTTAATACAATGATAATCATTAACTGGTTGGTGAGCAAGATAATCTGCCAACACCCTACTTTTTACAACCTTCTGAGTACGGTATTCAATATCATATTCAGACAATAACATCTGCCAATGGGAAATTCTTCCAGTAAGAGCAGGCTTTTCAAAAATATACTTAATTGGATCCATTTTGGAAATCAACCAAGTGGTATGATTCAACATATATTGTCGTAATCATTTTTCCGCCCAGACCAAAGTACAACATGTTTTTTCCAGCATAGAATACTGTGACTCACAGTCAGTAAACTTCTTGCTGAGATAATAAATGGCATATTCTTTTCTTCTTGTTTCATCTTGTTGTCCCAAAATACAGCCCATATAATTATCTAACACAGTCAGATACATAATTAATGGTCTTCCTTCAACATGAGGGAGCAAGATAGGAGGTTTAAGCATACACTTTTTAATGCTTTCAAATGCCCTTTGCAATTGTCTATCCATACACAACCTTGATCTTTGTTTAACAAGTTGAAGATCAGTTCACATGTTGCAGTCATGTGGAAATAAATCTGGAAATGTAATTCAAACATCCAAGGGAGCCTCTAACTTGATTTTCAATTATTGGTGTAGGAGTTTCTTGAATTGCTTTAACTTTATCATGATCAACTTCAATTTCTTTTTGGTTGATAATGAAACCTAGTAATTTTCTGAACGAACACCAAAAGTACACTTATTTGGATTCAAAGGGAGACGATACTTCCTCAAACACTGAAACAATTTCAACAAATCTTCTACATGTCGTTCCTCAGTTTGATATTTGGTGATCATATCATCAAAATATACCTTAATTTTCTTATGCATTAGATCATGGAGTAGAGTTGTCATAGCCCTCTGGTACGTTGCACCAACGCTCTTCAACCTAAAGGGCATCACTCTGTAACAGAATGTTCCCTAAGGTGTGATAAATATTGTTTTTTCCATGTCCTCAGGAGCCATTCTCATTTGATTGTATCCAGAAAATCTGTCCATGAACGAAAACACTTTGAATTTTGTTATACTGTCAACCAACTTATCAATATGCGACAATGGAAAATCATCTTTTGGATTGGATTTGTTTAAATCTCTATAATCAATGCGCATGCAAACTTTTCCATCTTTCTTTGGTACTGGAACAATATTGGCAATCCATTGAGGGTATACTTATGTCATAAGAAAACCAGCATTAATTTGCTTCAAAACTTCTTCTTTAATTTTAACTTCCATGTCGGGGTGAGTTCTTCGCAACTTCTACTTGATTGGTGGACATTCTGGCTTTAGGGTTAAATAATGTTCCACAATATAAGTATCAAAACCAGGCATGTCTTGATAAGACCAAGACAATATATCCACATACTCTTTCAACAATTAAATGAACCTGCTCTACACATCTGAATGAAGTAGTGCCCCAATCTTGATTTCTTTTGGATCTTCCTCTGAACCCAAGTTAATCATCTCCAACGGCTCTTTATACGACTAAATGTTACTTTCCTCGGGCTCAAGAAACCTTGAAACCTCTTCTGTTATTTCATCATATTCTTCTTCTTAGGCCACATACATAGGATATTCAAAGTTGGAAGAGGGTGCAAGATCATTATGCTCAACGGGTTTTTTAATTAATCCGCACATGTGATTTATGATTGATTTTAGAAACTGACACATGTAACAAGTGATTATGCAGATTTATTTACAATTATTATTTATTTCGAAAGGCTTTTTTCAGATTACCATTTTCCAAAAAAACAGAAAATAAAAACATAATTTGGTAATAAAAAACTAATTTTATTAATGATTTTAAAATTCAAAACAACAAATATGCCTATACAACATCAATACTTTCACCTTGGGCAGAGGGAAATATTTTTGAAAAGATTAACAAAAAAAAAATACTTTGACATATGAATGCAATAAGGAACATCAACAATGATCCAATTCTGAACTCTGACTCCATGCGTTACGAAGTTCGGCATCTCCTGCTCTGATTCATCTTCGAGAACAGCGTTGATCCTTGGAGTAGTTGGATGAAGATATCTTGCACTGTGAAAGATGTCTTGATATTTACTCAAAGCGGACTACAAATTCAAGACTTCCTTCTTCATGGAGAAACCCAAACCAATACTATTCTTGTTCATAGGAGGATTACCAACCTTCCCCCACACCTTTCAAGGGCCTTTCTGTACTAACTGTTGTGCATCCTTAAATGAGGTGATATAATTCTCATTATTACTTATATTATCAATGGACAAAGCTTGGATTTGAGTTTCAACAATCGCTTCGTCAACTTCTATAATGCTAAGAGAAGACAAATGAGATATCAACAGAGCTTGTTCACTGTTCATAATGACTATCTTCCATTCACGAACAAATTTCATCTTCTGGTGCAAGGTTGAAGTAACAACTCCTGCTTCATTGATCTATAGTATTCCCAATAAACACATTTAGGCAAGGACAATATCCATAACCTGGAAAGTATCTATAATAAGTGCGGACCTATGTGAATAGGAAAATCTATTTCTCCGATGACAGACTTCCTCGAACCATCAAATGCTTTAACTATAATTCCACTTGGGCGCATGGGAGCTCCCTGGTACTTAAGCTTCATAAGTGTACTCCTTGGTATGACATTCAAGGCAGACCCATTATCAATCAACACATTTGACAAAGAGTCATTCTTATAACTCATGGAAATATGGAGAGCCAGGTTATGGTTTCTTCCTTTATCAGGAAACTCGTCATTACAAAAGTTCAGATTATTACAAGATGTAATATTCCCCACTACACTGCTAAACTCATCCAAAGACTTATCACTTTAAACAAAGCCTGATCCAACACTCTCATCAGATATTCCCGATGAGAAGAAGAGTTCATTAGCAAGGCTAGAATGGAAATCTTAGATGGAGTTTCCAATAACTCATCCACAATCTTGTAATCACTCATCTTGATGATTTTCAACAATTTATCCACATCCTTTTCCATGGAAGCACCACTATATTCTCCTACCATTTTCTTAGGTTCAACCTTCTCGATAACCTTTTTATCAAAATTAACATCCCCTCAAAAGGTAGGGGCGAAGGCATGACCACTACGAGTTTTTCGACTAGCTTCAGCAATATTCTCGACACGGGACAAAGGTTGGATTGGAATTTCCACACCATCTTCCAGGATAATTGCATTGTACTTATAAGGCATGGCTTTGTCTGGTTCATATGGGACATAACCAGGCAAACAAATAACCACGGGAGCAACAAAAGACTTGTTATGGTACTCAATCTAAACAGGATCAGGAACACCAAAACATAGCATAATGACATTCACGCCTACCTCAGAATATTTATCCATCACATAATCATTAACGGAGAACATACCTTCATCAGAGGAAATGAACTCATCAGCAGAAACATATTCATCATCATACATGGACTCAACTGAGTAATCTTTAATCACATTAACTCCATTGTAATCATCTCCATTGCATGTGACTTTGATGGTACCATTATCTAACAATAACTGAACACCTTTTGTTATGACAGAACAACCACGAGAATCCCTACAACAGATCTGACGGGTCCCATAATGATATTCTTCTTGGCCATCCATATGACAAAATGTAGCATGCATATATACCAGATCATCATTCATATAATTCACATCAAAGATCTGGAATTCACCGGGACATCCATAAACCATATTCATGTCTTCTTCATATTCAACCCTTGGTCTGATTATGTGGATAAGACCTTCATCCATCATTTCTTGAAGATCAGCTCTCACTTTATCACATCCATGGATATATGTACTGCAAATACTACAACCAGCATGGTTATGTGTATAATAGCTAAATTCACAGAGATCATCATGCATCTTCACTAAATCACCTCTAATCAAATTGATATCAAAAATCCTAAAGTCCCCAGGACAACCAGAAACCATATTTACGGTATTTCCACCTCCATGCTTAGGTAGTGGATTATCTTTCACGTTAGGACCAACGTCTTTAAAAGATAGAAGACCGGATCTCACCATCTTCTACACTTTGGACTTCAAGGGATAACAATTTTCTATGTTGTGCTATGGGGCTCCTTGATGAAAAGCACAAGTCTGATCCGCCTTATAATACCATGGTAAAGGTGAAGGTATAGTAGGGGGAGGTCTAGTCTACACCAATTCCTTTTGAATTAAAGCCAGAAACAATTTTGTATAACTCATCAGAATAGGGTCAAAATCTTCTCTCGTTTGACCTTGCCCTTGATTTCCCTAAGGAGGTTGTCTCTTATAGGAAACAACAATTCGAGCTACATTGACGACCGGAGTCATAGAAGCAAACTTTTGTTGGTACTGGTGATGTCTTCTCGGTGGTCTAAACTTTCTTTCCTTAATGACATCATTTTTTCTCTTTCTTTCTTTCTACAAAACACATAAGAGGATTTCTTTGTTCCTTCGTGTTTTGTCAAGCGTCCTTCCCTGATAACTTCTTCTACACGAACACCCATACTTACCATCTCAGTGAGATCACTTGGCGCACTGGCAACCATCCTTTTAAAATAAAATGATCCAAGGGTTTTCAAGAAGACCCTGGTCATTTCTTGCTCTCCCATCAGAGGAATCACTTGGGCAGCAACCTCGCGCCAATGCTGCACATATTCTTTGAACGACTCCATATCTTTATGAGCCATCGCTCTCAATTGGTCACGGTCAGGTGCCATAAACTTATTGTACTTATATTTCTTGATAAAAGCTTCACTTAAATCAACGAAGGTGCGGATATTGCTACTGTCCAAACCAATATACCATATCAAAGCAAAACCGATTAAACTATCCTGGAAGAAATGAATAAGCAAGTGTTGGTCATCAATATGGGTGGACATCTTTCTGATATACATCACCAGGTGGTCACGAGAGCAAGAGTTTCCATTTAACCTCTCAAATTTTGGCACCTTAAACTTCGCTGGAACTTTTACGTTAGGAACTAAGCAGAGTTCACTGACGTTTTGTCCGAATAATTTTTTCCCTCGAAGAGCCTTCACTTCTTTCTGCATTTCATTAAACTGATCCTGGAAATCACCCAATCGGCCATAAAACCTAAAACTTTCCCTTGGTGGAGGAGCATGGTAGTAAATTTCATGATTGATAGCAGGCATAACATTCATTGTAGGAGGCGCAACATAATGAATCTTATTATTAGCAACAGGAGTAGCATGCAGAACAAGAGGTGCAGAAATAACAACAGTTTGAGCGAATGGAGCAACTTGAACATCAGGATTGTAACCTTCTGGCAAGAAATTTTCAGGAATTCCCCACGGGTAACCTTGGGGCATACGATATTGAGCAACGGTAACTGGAGTAACAGAAATAGGAACCGACGGAACCTCGAAAGCAACAATTATCTGTTGTGGCTGAGTATCATAAGGAGACGGAGAAGCAGGCAGTATCTAATTCTGAGCAACCACCAACGATTCCACGAAAGCAGTCAGATTTGCCATACTGTCCCTCAAAGTAGTAACTTCTTTGTGCAACTCGCGATTCTCTGGTTCAAGATTCTCTATCTTCTTCCTAGAATTAGCCCGAGTATTGTAACGATGAGACAACTTGCTGACTGTTGAAGTAGAGAAACACAATAAGACACCTGGGTATGGACAAAAATGAAAGAATATGTGCAAATGATGCATGATATGCAATGCATATGATTTATTTATTTTATTTTTATTTCAAGGAACTCAAAGATTTATAGGCAATTGCAAATATTAAAGTACTAACACATTTTGAAATACTAAATTTTTTATTATAATAACTTTAGAATGGATTACAAATTTTAGTACAAGTTTCAATGATCCTAGGTACAAGAGAATAAATATAGAATCTAAAAATCCTAAGGAACCAAAGCTGATGAAGATCTCTCCACACGCTGACGCTTTCACACGAGTCTTACAATCTGCATACCTATCGACGACTTCTTTCCATCTACCAGAGTTAGAAACTTAGCAACTAGGTCATGGCTGAGCTCTAGAGGAAAATAAATCCTCTTTCTTCTCCATCATCTCCATAGCGTGACTCTCAAGAATCTCGATCAATTCATCCTTCTCTTTCAGTTCTGTCGAGTAGGATACCTCCAAATTCTGGTACTTGTTCTTCCATGCCTCCTTCTCTTGCTGCATCCTAACCAAGGCAAGCTGAAGTTCTTCCACATCATCCAAAAGGGGAGGATTAGTCCTCACAAACATATCAGGTATAGTTTCTTCGCGAGAGTATGGCATCTTCAACTGAATTTCCCTTGCTCGTAACCAACGGAGATGAGGCTCCAAAGTAACAGTTCCTCTTGGTACCAAATCTTTTCTACTCTTCCTATGAATATTACTCTAAGCCTTTGAAATCTCTTCCTTAGCTTCCTTATGATCCTTTCCTTATTTGAGAAAGAAACCACTCAGATGAATGCTATTTGGCTTATATCTCATCTGATATCCAATTTGACGATGCGCGAGAACAAGATTATAGTTAATTCCCCCCTTTTACCAAGAAGAGGTACTTTGGGGAAACTACCACAACTATCAATAATCTCAACATCATAATAAGCCTGCTGAACCAAAAATATCAGAATGAGTGAGAGCCATAATCTTCGGGGCCCATTGAGGTTCCTTCTGGATATCCCAAAAAGCAATAAATCGGGGTATGTAAGAAATAAACCACTGATATAACAACGGCGTGTAACAGATGATCATTCCTTCCTGATAATGATTCCTAATGTGGATGACATAATAAGTATCTCCTAACAGTGTAGGTATTAGACTCACAATCAAAAATATCCTAATGGCATTGACATCCACAAATTTGTCGATATTAGGAAACAAGAATAAATCATAGGTAAGCAAAGCAAATATAGCCTCAAAAACCACTGTACTCTTCATCTTGGAAAAATAACAAGCTCTCTCTAATATAAATTGAGCAGGTAAACCTCTAATTCCTCCTTTGGTAGTCATGTTAGCCTCAATCTCGAAATTCTTCAAATGAGTCACGACAGCAATCTCATGAGACTTAGGCTCTCTCTAAGCCGGTGAAAGGAACACAATCAATAATAGTTAGACCAAGTAAGTAAGAATACTCTTCCAATGTAGGCATCTGTTGATAATCTGGGAAAGTAAAACACCGGCACAACGGATCATAGAACTGGACCAATGTAGAAAGAATACCCTCCTTCATCTTGAACTTCGTAAGAGACACGACGAATCCATACTTCTTTCAGAAATCTCTAGAGCTCTCAATCTCAGGGATCCAACTCATTAGTTCCTCTATCTTAGGATCTTTGAAATTGTACTTACGAGTCTTTCTTTTTCCAAAATCCATGGTCAAAAAGTACCTGAGTTATTTGCAAAAAGTCGACTTAAGTTCCTTGAAATAAATATTTCAAAGAATGATTATGGGTGCATGAATACATGATGTAAAAATCACACACAAGATCACAAACATGGGGGGTTCATAGGTTCGACGTCACGAGCATGAAGTTAAAGGTACTACCCATAAGGTAAGGACTAATAGTTTATCACCTGCTGAAAAAACTTCTAAAAGGTTCCCACAGTCTACATCCTTCCTTCGGATATTACCAACATCCCATTTAACTCGGTAATTAAAACTTGCCTGATTGTAGTATCGTGTGACAACAACTTTCGAATTTCTCCTTCATAGTTCTGCACTACAACTAAAAGGACAAGATGGGTTAAGGGTTCTACGGTCCTCAGCTTCAGCAGGCCCCCAGGTCGAAAGCAACACATCTTCCGGATTTCTCGGTAAACAGACACTACATTCAAAGGGGCGTTCACTGAGTCGGGGGGTCTCATGTCTCCGTTTTTGGGATTTCTCCCTCAAAGTTAACATGACTATACTGCCCATCCTATCTTAAGTTTTCCTAAGTTAGGGTAGAGGACTTATGAGAAATCACCAAGCACCCTGAAAATCAGGAAAATCTAGACAAACATATATACAACACATAATATATAACAAATAATAGTACATACATAAGTAAACAAAGATAGGCTCAACCCACATAGATATGGACCAACATTTGGTTGATCTGTCCTCAGTGAAGTTGCCATTTTTCAGTAGTGGTATAAATGTTGAGATTAAGCCATTATATTGAATTATCTCAAAGAGATCAAATAAAAATCTCCACTGTGCTTTATTGTTTCCAGAGGAATGGGAAAAGAGCGAATAACCCAAAAAATAGGGGGGGGGGGGGGAATCTAGGTACGAGGGTTGGTTATGCAAAGGGAAGGTATTATCATCCTAAACATCTACGATACTCCGTAGGAACCTCTTTGAAAGTTTGTGTATTTTGACTATAAGTGTTGTATACAGAAATAGATTGTGGAGATGAGAAAATAAGTATTTTTTACAATTTTTGCACCCGTTGCAGTTGCGAACCTTTAGTGCCTACGTACCATCTTCCGTGCAATAGGGGATCATAGTAATCCTAGTTCGCATTTAAAAATTTTAAAACACAAGTGTGTTGGTTAATTTTAAGAGACGAGACATCATTGTCATATCCGGGTGGAAAACATACAAACTACCCACGATTATGAGAAAGGAGAATTTGCATCATCTCAAAGTGGAGGATATAACTTAGATTTTAAAAACAACAAATCCTCATTCAACACCTAAGTAGAAAATATCTCACTTTACTACATATCATAGTAGTATAGTAGCCCGCATCACTACAAGGATTGACAAGAGTCTAATCTTTTTTAGAGAATTTTAAAGTAAAAAGCCAAAGTGGCCAAAATGGTTTGAATGAGGCTGATTGACTTTTAGTCTTCTCACAAAAAATGTCAAAGTATGATTAAGTTGGTTAAAATTTGGTTAAAAGAATTTTGAAAATGCATGGACCTATGTCCAAGTTTATTATGAAAGCAGTTCAAGTTTGAAAAAAAAAGCAAGAAGAGTTTTGGAAAGGAGGGAGAAGATTTTGAAATAAAAGAAGAGGGGAGGAGATGAAGCGACTATCCTAAAGCATAAGGTAAAAGCTAAGGAAAAGAACCATCTAACCAACAAGAAGCAAACACTTGACATATAAAGTCAATGTAGAATTCCCATCCTTTGGATTGAAACCAGGAAAGCAAAGATACTAAACCTCTTAGAAATACCAAGCTTCTGATGCATTAAGTGTTCTAAAAAATTGGGCAGAGTAAAGGAATTCCCAATCACAAACAAAACACATAATTAGAATAACCTGCACACAAAGAAAATCAACCCAATTTCTTGGGGTAAGCCCCAAGAGCTCCATACAAAATAACAATAGAGTCATAAGGTCCAAAAGAGTATCAAGGCTTTTAATCCTAAGTCTGAGAGATCCATAACTCCATAATGCTAAGGATAGTAACAAAATATTCCAAGTAACCTTTAAGATTTTTATTATTCAAGTTGATTATTAAGTGTCTTCAAAAAGAAAATGAAAGCTCAAGTGAGCAAAATAAAAATGACATAAAGGTAAATGCTCAAGTGAGCAAAGATAAAAATAATATGGAATGTAAATGCTAAAACAAATGGTGCATAAAAGTAAAGGCATAAAATAAAAATATAAAGTAAAAGTCAATTGTTAGTTAATTAGAAGTTAAAGGTTAGTTGAATGACCATCTTAAAACTTGCATTTGAAAACTCATTAGAAGATTAATAAAATCAAAGCTTCTGAACAACAAGTTTCATTTGCTTTTTGTTAAGTATATCATTCATTTCATGTTCTCGAGGCGATAACATATGATCAACGATGTTTATATGAATCGCTTAGACCAAAGTTTATGAAGGTTCATTAGAGGATTGATAAGATCAAAGCCTTCTAACAATACACCTCAAGGTTATTGGATCTAAGGTTTCAAATTAAACATAATTGGCTTGCAAACATGGGTTTTGGCCACGAATGATCATTTCTCAAATCGAGACAAAGTTTAACGCTATGTTAAGCAATCTTAAGTGGACTTATGTAGAAGTCACACCTATTTTGAGGTCGGTCAATAGCAATCTATGTATCATATGTTTAAAAAATGATATATATATATATATATATATATATATATATATATATATATATATATATATATATATATATATATATATATATATATATATATATATATATATATATATATATATATATATATATATATATATATATATATATATATATATATATATATATATTATTCTCCAGCAACATGTAGCACAAGTAAGAAATGGATAAGGTGAAGAGGGAGGGGATGTATTAGATGAAATTAGGGTTTCAAATATCATCAACATTATTCATCCATTTTGGTGGATTTGGTTTTTCAACCTATCAACACCCAAAATCCAATGAGGTTGAGGAATTTGTCCCAAAATAACTCCCAAGTCACTAGCATATGCCATGCCAAAATTTAGCCAAAAACTATGCACACAAGTTCTCAAATACAAACTTTGATCAAAGCAAAACCCTAAGTATACTCCTAAGTCAAAAATTAGGTTAAAAATAGGTAAATAACTTGTAAAAATATTTCCATTTAATCCTAATTCCCTAAATACTTCTAAAAGTTAGAGCCATAGTCAAAAGTTCCTGAAAAGAAGAGGAATTGTGTTTTTGAAACTCAAACATCAAAACTAGTTAGTCAAATACTAAAACTAGGCATGCTTTACAAAATATTTTGAATAAAATGGAAGATCACACTTAAAAAAATCAGAAAAAAGGGTTTAAATGATCTTGACTCATCCAGGAACTTTGAACATAGTTTCTTTGATTTTTAGGAATGAAGGAAGTTGGACAATTAATTATTTCTTTATGCTTAAGCAAGAAAAGACCTCAAAATTATCAATTAACTTCAAAAATCCTGCAAAATAAGCAAACTAACATGGAAACCAAATTAAAAACTATAAAAAGATAGAACAATACTTAAGACTCAGTTAGTATATTTTTTCTTGAATTTTATCTCAAAAGAAAGAATTAAACAAACATTATATACACAATATATCAAAAATAAAGAAAAAGTGATATAACCAATCAATTGATTTAATTGGCATCCCACAAATTTTGTAAAATTGGACAAAAATTATTTTCAATAAGAAGACTCAGAGGGAAGCTTAAAAACATTTTTATGGATTTTTAGATTAATATAAATAGGAAAATAAAATTCTAAAACCTATAGAATGATTAAAATCCTAATTAAACTATTTGAATTAATTAATTATGAAAAAATGATAAAACTATGAAATAAAAATCAGAATATGAAAACATGTTCAAAATAGGGTTTAGAATATTTTTGTGGTGATTTTTGAATTAAGAAAAATATTTAAACAAAATTAGATAAAACAAAGAAAATTCAAATATATTTTGAAAATCTATTACACCTATTATTAATAGAAAGTGCTATGAAACGTTTTAGAACTTGTTCAATAAAAAAATGCCACATAATCATCCCTACCACATGAATCAGCATCCAACAATAAAATGCAATTTCAATACACAATCTTCAGAGCTTCATATCTCTCTGTATACTCCATGAAATCGAGTGAAGTCAAAATAAAAAATGAACACCTCGTGCCATAGAACTACATAGGCTCAATTATTTCATCAAATGATTATTGAACATCATAGAAAATCATGTTCAAAGTCACTGTTTCATCACTTTTTCAAAAAATTCAAGACACACAGTAAATTCAAATTCAACAGATATATACTTCGAACCTATTTGTTTGGCCAGCTATACATTCAAGGTGTATGAATTCTCAATTAAAAATCATCATAGATGCATATGCAAGCTTATGGATTCTTGAGAGCTTACTTGATGAAGTTCTTCCACGACTTCTTTGAATCAAACTTATAAGTTTAAAAACCCGACAAGCACTTGTCTCAACCCTTGAATTCAGAGGAAATAGCAAGGAAATGAAGAGATCTTGATGAGAAAATAATGCAATCTGATAGAACCCTTTGAAGGAGATGAATTCAGACCTATCTTCTCTATCTTGCGTGTATTCTCCTCTGCCTAGACTGAGGTGCATTTATGCTTTTAAAGAGTGAGAAAGGTTTGCCTATGTTTTTCTTGGAGGGTATAAGAAGCAAGAAAATGAGGTGGTGAGGTGTGTTGCATTTTTCCTCTATTGCTAATCTCTTGGAGGTCATTTTAAATAAGTAAAAATATCATGTAATGTGAGGTGGCAGGCGGATGTTTTTGTTGACATAAATCCCATGCATTTTTATGCAAGCTTGTCCAATATCATGATCACGACTTCAACACATCGTATCATTCTCCATAGTGCAAGAAATGAAATAAAATTTGAATCAAAATTGAAGAGGGCATAACATACTCCAACTTTCATGTTCAAAACTTTTCAAAACAAGGTTTAAATCAATGAGAAAAATGGATATGAATGTATGCACATCACGTGTTTGATGAAATGTCTGCCAAATATGCGCGCGCGACATGCCTTATTGTTGGGCAAAATTCAATTTCATGAGACCTACTTCCCACGATCATATCTTGAAAAGTAGGTACTATTTTGAGAAAATTTCAGAAGCAAAGTTGTTCATAACACATGGAGCTTAATATTTAATGTTGGACATTTTTCAAAATAATCAATATTTCAAAGGGAAAATGATGATGAACGTGTGACCATGAACTGTTTGATGAAATGATTGGCCTGGCACGCGCGTGACTTGGCAAAATGACATCTCAAGGTTCCAAATCCTAAGCATTGTTTCTCTCTCTACACTTGACCATTTGAGATGATTCTTGAATAAAAAATGAAGATAAATTTTCAAACTCCAACTTTGATGTTGATAACTTTTTGATTTGATTTTAAATGGACATTCAAAATTAGCCATGAATAAATCAGGTTCTGTGCACATATTCAAAAATTTCATTGTATCCTGAATTTTCCAAGCTCAATAACTTCTTCTCGTTTCACTTATTGGACCTTATCCCTAAATAACAAAGTTGAAGACATTTGTATCCTCTTTCCAAAAATGTAAAGTTTTTCAATAATAAATGAAGAAGTTATGATGATCCAAAGTTTAGTACTAGGAACACTTAGAAAATTCCAAAAGTTCAAATAACTTCTTTGACAAGTTATCTCTAATTCAACACTTCCTCTTGATTTTATGCCACCATTGACCATGAAATGTGAAAGTAGGGACATTGAATTGATGGTTGACCAAAAGTCCACTTGGTCAACAATTGACTTTGGTTGACTTTTGACAAAATGACCATTTTATCCCTTTTGATCAATTGAACCTTTTCAATTCAAACTTGATGATTAAACTTCCAATCATAGCTGCTCATGAACATGTAGAGAAACATGGAATCAAGTCTTGCCCAAAAAGTCATAGATTTCCAGATTTAATACAAAACCCTAGTTTTGACCCTCTGTGCTAGGAGATGATGAGATGGATGTAATTGTGCCATTACCTGTACTATGAACATTCAAAGAGACATATACACATATTTTGATGTTAGTTAAAAGAACATATATACAAGATACACAATTAAAAGTGCTTGGTGATCCCTCAAGAGTAGACCTAAAGATGGGATAAAGTAGAAAGAGAGAACCAAAATTAATGTGTAATCTTGGTGTATTGATGATATAATATGATGAGAAACCTTAGGTGAAAAAATTGGGGTATAAAAGCTGCCCTTATTTAAGTGTCTTCTATCAGGAGATACAAAGGTTAATCTTCGTCTCGAAGCGATTGAACATGCTTAAATATAAAACAAGCCCTATTTTTGGCCCTAAGATGCCATGAAATTCTTATGATCATGCTTGCAAACAAACAAATCTAAAGGTGACACATGACACCACTGGGGATGCGGGAAATAAAATAAAGGGTCAAAAGAAAGCCCGACCAGGAAAGTAAATCGCTGGTGAAAAGAATACTCAACTCTACCGGGGTAAAGCCCAAGGAGGAGATAAGGCATCATCAACTCAAATATTGAGGAAAAAGTAATGGATGAAAAGATCGACAGATAAATGCGAACTACCGACTCACATAGAAGATAGAAAAAAAGTAACGTCGATTCACAAGGAGTAGAAATGGTAAGATAATACCAATAAATACCAATATTAGGGTTGGTAACAAATGATTGGCATCAATACTTATGATTGGAAACAAATGAACTTCTTTAGAGCAAAGTGAATCTCAACGACGAATTATCTCCCATAATGACGAGACTACCATCCATTGGAATAAAAGATTTCAATAACAAACTATCTCCCATAATGACAAGACTACCATTCATCAGAGTAACAAATCTCAACAACAAACTATCTCTCATAATGACGACATTACCATTCATCAGAGTAAACAAATTTCAACAATGAACTATCTCCCATAATGATGAGACCACCATTAATCAGAGTAAACAAATCTCAACAACGAACTATCTCCCATAATGACCAGACCACCATTCATCAGAGTAAACAAATATCAACAACGAACTATCTCCCATAATGACAAGACTACCATTCATCGGTGTAACAAATCTCAATAACGAACTATCTCCCATAGTGATGAGACTACCATTCATCGGAGTAACAAATCTCAACAATGAACTATCTCCCATAATGACGAGACTACCATTCATCGAAGTAAACAAATCTCAACAATGAACTATCTCCCATAATGACGAGACTACCATTCATCAGAGTAAACAAATCTCAACAAAAAACTTTCTCATATAATGTCGAGACTACCATTCATCGGAGTAACAAATCTCAACAACGAACTATCTCCCATAATGAAGAGACTATCATTCATCGGAATAAACAAATATCAATAACTAACTATCTCCCATAATGACGACACTACCATTCGTCGGAGTAAAAAAACATTCCCTGGCATTAACAAACTTATTAGGGAATAATAGGTTGCTCAAATAAAGAGACCTACCACTTGCTGTTATAAGAAGAGGATTGCAATAACGATGTGGGGAAATGAATCTTAACTTTCTGGGGAAGTTCCAATACATTCTTGTTGAGGAGATAAGGTCTTCTCGTGAAAATTAAATGCACATTTTCAAACCAGGGCTCTAACCCTGCAGAAATCGTAATAAGAACGTTGTCAGGGATACAAAATTCAAACTAGAAATAAACCGGAGTGAAACAGTCAACCAAGACAGCACCCAATGAGGAATAAGCTCAAATGGGGATCATGTTCCATTCAGATAATGAGCTGAATAGGAAGGCTAAAGCAAAATTCTTTCATGGGAAATAACTTAGTGAGGAAAATGAAAGGATATACACTTTCTGCTAAAGGTTGACAATCTATTGGAGAGAGGGTAACATAACTCTGCAAATAGGGTAATATGCCAACACAAATATTAATGAATGCAAATTAGCAATGAATTTTAAATTTCTCTATGCATGATGTATGCATGTGTGTATGAATGTTATTATGTACATGCTGACGAAATAGATATACAACACTAGGAATAACCAGAAAAAAACCAATTTGGGTAAAGTCAACACTTGGCTAAATCACATCCAGGATGAAGATTCCATAAGATAGTAAACACCAACTGAGGAAAGAAATTCCTGCTTCACGGCCTAACTCCACTGGGAAGAAACATGGTTTGACAATAATCAAAGCACAATCTGATAGCAATAAACCAGTACAGCTGTAGGGATATAACATCCTCCTCTAGATTTCACCGGGGAACATCATATAGACTTTACTAGGGAATATAATGTCATATCTTCTAGACTTCAACTGGGGATTCTAAACCGACTTCATTGGGTAAGACACCACCATATCGCCGAGAGGAGCCCAAATACATTCTTCAATATCAAGAGTAATGGTTGCACAAACTTCTCTAGGGAGAAACTATGAAACTTCATAGGGATAACAACTTTCATAGGAAAGCATCATCTTGACTTCATTTGGGGATCTAAGAAGTTTAATAATACAACAAGAAGTCAAAATTATGGGGATTTTAAATCAAACTCAACACTTGGTGAGAGAAAACCCATAAATTTGACAATTGTTTCAACACTTCTTAGAAAAGATACTGCCCTCGTCTAGCTGCTCAGCTGGAATAGATCCGCATCAAGTCCTGACTAGAGAATATGGGATAGAGGCATCAAACTGTACAAACCCAAGACCAAATGAACAACCTGGGGGGAAATCTAAACCAAGACTTAACTGGGGAAATGGGATTACATACCCAACATTGCACCATATATCAATTGGTATTAACTCCAACTATTCGAGAAAAAAGCATAAGAGGATCATTCGTATATCAGCAAGAGTAATCTGGGAGAGCTTTCTTGAGAAATATTTTCAAAACTTTGGAGTTCGTCCATCCTTGGAATCACTACTTTTTTTCTACTTGAATCACAAAATATGAAGTAAAAAGTAATTTGTAAAATCTTTTAAAAAACATTTTTATTATTAAATCTTTTTGTTTTGAAAATTACTATAAATAATAAATGAAATTTTTGCAAACAGAATAAAATAAGAACTGCACAAAATTGGATAAAGGCTTAAACTTTATTAATAGAATGGTAGTCTACGAATGGCGAGACTCCATGGATGATTACAAAGTTGGGAAAATGGTAATATATGGAAACGATACATTGAAATACAATGACCACTATTCTCCTTAACAAATTTGAACTCCTGAGCAGAGGCTTCAGTTGAAGTGTGATGAGGATCCAAGAAGATTGTTGTTTCAATGATCAAGTCTTGTCAGACGCATTTACTTGCCAAGAAATCCTTAACTTTTGCCTAGGTTTCCCTAGTGGGTTTTCAACCTAGCGGGAAAATTTATTTTGTTTGTGTCTCTTATTTTTTCCTAGACCACCCTTTCGGGTTTTTAGCCTACCGAAACGCTCTTTTTTTCCTAAGCCGCCCTTTCGGGTTTTCGACTTAGAGAGCTGCTCTTTTATTTATTTAGGCAAAGTATTTCTTGATTCCGTTAGCATTCATAGGAGGTGGAAACTCCTCGCCATCAATAGTTTCAAGAATCAATGTGCCTCCTGAGAAGGCTTTCTTAACAATATATGTGCCTTCATAATTGGGAGTCCACTTTCCCCTAGAATCAGTGTTAAAAGACATGATCTTTCTGAGCACGAGGTTGCCTTCTCGGAATTCACGAGGCTTGACCTTCTTATCAAAAGCTTTCTTCATTCTCTTTTGATATAACTCACCATGACATAATACCATCATTTTTTTCTTCAATCAACTTCAATTGGTCAAACCTGTTCTTGATCCATTCAGCCTCTAACAATTTGGTTTCCATTATTACACGTAAAGAGGGAATCTCAA
The DNA here is from genome assembly GCA_948472305.1 of Vicia faba. Classification (NCBI taxonomy): domain Eukaryota; kingdom Viridiplantae; phylum Streptophyta; class Magnoliopsida; order Fabales; family Fabaceae; genus Vicia; species Vicia faba. The sequence goes on along the minus strand of OX451735.1, from coordinate 1,525,202,162 downwards.
CCTCGACGGGGAGCATTGATTCAATACCATACACAAGAGAGAATAAGGTTGCCCATGTTGAAGTGCGAACGGATGTAAGATACCCATGCAAAGCAAAAGGGAGCATCTCATGCCAATATTTATAGGTAACAATCATTTTCTGGATGATCTTCTTATTATTTTTGTTAGCAACTTCAAAAGCCCCATTCACCATAGGCCTATAAGTAGACGAATTATGGTGGACAATCTTAAATTCTTCACAAAGTTTTGTCATGATATTGTTATTCTGATTCGAGTTATTTTCAATGATAATCCTGCTTGGCACACCATACTGACATATAAGACTGTTATTGATAAATTGTACTACCATATGTTTGGTGACATTAGCATAGGAAGTTGTTTCCACCCACTTGGTGAAGTAGTCAATTGCCACTAAGATAAGATGATGTCCATTTGACACCTTGGGTTTAATCATTCCAATCATATCAATACCCCACATAGAAAAAGGCCACAGGGAAGAAATAACATTGAGAAGCGTTGGAGGCACATGAATCTTGTCAGCATAAATATAACACTTATGGCAATTCTTTGCAAATTCGTAACAGTCAGATTCCATTGTCATCCAATAGTAACCTGTGCTAAGCATCTTCTTTTCCATTGAATGTCCATTGGCATGGGTACCCAAGGAGCCTTCATGGATCTCATGCATCAACATGTCTTCTTCATTTCTATCCATGCATTTGAGCAAGACCATGTCATAATTTCTCTTGTATAACACATCTTCATTAAGGAAAAATATTTCTGCCAACCTTCTCAATGTGTTTCTATCTTTGTTCGACGCACAAACCAGGTATTCCTGATCCTGGAGAAAATGTTTGATATCATAATACTAAGGTTTTTCATCTTACGTTCCCTCTGTTGCAAACACATGAGCTAGCCTATCCAGACGCCGAACTGTGATTTGAGGTACACCATTCCAAGCATTTACTTGGTACATAGAAGCCAAAGTGGCTAGAGCATCTACCATCTGATTCTCATCTCCAGGAATATGATGGAATTCAACTTTATAAAATAAAGGTAATAATCTTCTAGCATAATCTTTGTATGGAATCAAGCCAACGTGACGGGTATCCCATTCTCCTTTATTCTGATTTATTACCAAAGCTGAATCGCCATATACATCTATAATTTTGATTATGAAATCTAAAGCCTCTTCAAGACCCATGATACAAGCTTCATACTCTGCCATATTATTGGTACAATCAAATGGCAACCTTGCCGTAAAAGGGACATGTGACCCATGGGGAGTGATAATCACATCACCAATTCCTTTTCCATAAGCATTTACAGCTCCGTCAAACACCATACCCCACTAGGATTCAAGATTTGGACCTTCCTCAAGAAAAGGTTCATCACAATCTCTAACTTTCAAATACATCACATCCTAGAGAAATCATATTTAACTGACTACTAATCATTAACTGGTTGGTGAGCAACATAATCTGCCGACACGCTACTTTTTATAGCCTTTTGAGTACGGTATTCAATAACATATTCAGACAACAGTATCTGCCAATGGGAAATTCTTCCAGTAAGAGCAGGCTTTTCAAAAATATACTTAATTGGATCCATTTTGGAAATCAACCAAGTGGAATGATTCAACATATATTGCCGCAATCGTTTTGCTGCCCAGGACAAAGCACAACATATTTTTTCCAGCATAGAATACTGTGACTCACAGACAGTAAACTTCTTATTAAGATAATAAATGGCATATTCTTTTCTTCCCATTTCATCTTGTTGTCCCAAAATACAGCCCATAGAATTATCTAACATAGTCAGATACATAATCAATGGTCTTGCTTCAACAGGAGGGAGAAAGATAGGAGGTTCAAGCAGATACTTTTTAATGCTTTCAAATGCCCTTTGGCAATCTTCCGTCCATACACAACCTTGATATTTCTTTAACAGCTTGATGATCGGTTCACATGTTGCAGTAATGTGGGAAATAAATCTGGAAATGTAATTCAAACATCCTATGAAGCCTCTAACTTCCTTTTCAGTTCTTGGTGCAGGCATTTTTTGAATTGTTTTAACTTTATCAGGACAACTTCAATTCCTTTTTGGTTGACAATGAAACCTAGCAATTTTCCTAAACAAACACCAAAAGTACACTTGTTTGGATTCAAGCGGAGATGATACTTCCTCAAATGCTGAAACAATTTCAACAAATCTTCTATACGCCCTTCCTCAGTCTAAGATTTGGTGATCATATCATCTACATATACCTCTATATCATTATGCATCAGATCATGGAATAAGGTTGTCATAGCCCTCTGGTATGTTACACCAGCGTTCTTCAACCCAAAGGGCATCACTTTGTAACAAAATATTCCCTAGGGTGTGATAAATGTTGTTTTTTCCATGTCCTCAGAAGCCATTCTCATTTGATTGTATCCGCAAAATCTGTCCATGAACAAAAACACTTTGATTTTTGTTGTACTGTCAACCGACATATCAATATGCGACAATGGAAAGTCATCTTTTGTACTGGCTTTATTTAAATCTCTATAATCGACGCACATGTGGACTTTTCCATATTTCTTTGGTACTAGAACAATATTGGAAATCCACTGAGGGTATACTGATGTCATAAGAAAACCAACATTAATCTGCTTCAAAACTTCTTCTTTTATTTTCGCTGCCATGTCAGGGTGAGTTCTTCGCAGCTTATGCTTGATTGGTGGACATTCTGGCTTTAGTGGTAAACAATGTTCCATAATATTAGTATCCAAACTAGGCATGTCTTGATATGACCAAGCAAATCTATCCACATACTCTTTCAACAATTCAATCAACCTGCTCTTCACATCGGAATGAAATAGTGCCCCAACCTTGATTTCTTTTGGATCTTCCTTTGAACCCAAGTTAATCACCTCCAACGGCTCTTTATACAATTGAATGGTACTTTCCTCATGCTCAAGTAACCGTGAAACCTCTTCTGAGATTTCATCATATTCTTCTTCTTCGGCCACATACCCAGGTTATTCAAAGGTGGGAGAAGGTGCATGGTCATTGTACTCAACAGGTTTTTTAATTAATCTACACATGTGATTTATGACTGATTTTAGAAATTGACACATGTAGAAAGTGATTATGAAGATTTATTTACAATTATTATGTATTTTGAAAGGATTTTTTTTATTACCATTTTCCAAAAAAAGAAGCAGAAAATAAAGACATAATTTGGGAATCAAAAACAACTTTTATTAATGATTTTAAAAATCAAAACAACAGATATGCCCATACAACATCAATACTTTCACCTTGGGTAGAGTGAAAGACTTTTGAAAAGACTAACAAAAAACTAATTACTTTTGAAATGTGAATGGAAGAAGGAATATCAACAGTTATCCAATTCTGGACTCTGACTCCATGCGTCACGAAGTTCAACATCTCCTGCTCTCTGATTTATCTTCGAGAATAGCTTTGATCCTTTGAGTAGTTGGATGAATATCGCATGCACTGTGAAATATGTCTTACTATTTACTCAAAGCCGACTTCGGCTTCATGACTTCCTTCTTCATGGAGAAACCCAAACCAGTGCCATTCCTGTTCACAAGAGGATTATTAACTTGCCCCCACACCTTGCTAGGGCCTTTCTGCACTACCTGTAGTGCATCCTTAAATGAGGCGATAGAATTCACATGCTTCATTATATTATCAATGGAAAAATCTTGGAACTGAGTTCCAACCGTGGCTTCGTCAGCTTCTATAATGCTAAAGGAAGACATATGAGATATCAACAGAGCTTGCTCACCGTTCATAATTACTACCTTCCCTTCACGAACAAATTTCAGCTTCTGGTGCAAGGTTGAAGTAACAGCTCCTGCTTCATGGATCCATGGTCGTCCCAATAAATAGTTGTAGGTAGGGATAATATCCATAACCTGGAAAGTAATTTGGAATAAGTGCGGACCTATGTGAATAGGCAAATCTACTTCTCTGATGACAGACTTCCTCGAACCATCAAATGCTTTCACTATAATGCCACTTGGGTGCATGGGATCTCCCTGGTACTTAAGCTTCATGAGTGTACTCCTTGGTATGACATTCAAGGCAGACCCATTGTCAATCAGCACATTAGACAAAGAGTCATTCTTACAATTCATGGAAATCTGGAGATCCAGGTTATGGTTTCTTCCTTCATCAGGCAACTTGTCATCATAAAAGTTCAGATTATTACAAGATGTAATATTCCCCACAACACTACTAAACTTATCCAGAGACATTAATTTAAACAAAAGTCTGATCCAACACTCTCATCAGAGATTCCTGATAAGCAGAAGTGTTCATTAGCAAGGCTAGAATGGAAATCTAAGATAGAGTTTGCAACGAATGATCCATAATCTTGTAATCACTCATCTTGATGATTTTCAACAAGTCATCCACATCCTTTTCCAAGGAATCACCGCTAGATTTTCCTAACATTTTCTTAGGTTTAACCTTCTCGAGAACCTTTTTATCAGAATTAGCATCCCCTTAAAAGGTAGGTGAGAAGACACGACCACTGCGAGTTGCTCGACTAGCTTCAGCAATATTCTCGACATTGGACAAAGGTTGGATAGGAATTTCCACACCATCTTACAGGATAGTTTCTTTGTACTTAATAGGCGCATCTTTGTCTGATTCATATGGGATATGACCAGGAAGACAAATAACTATGTTAGCAACAACAGGCTTGTTAAGGTTCTAAATCTCTATAGGACCAGGAACACCAAAACACGACACATTGACATTCACCCCCACTTTAGAATATTTAGGCATCATAAAATCATTAACAAAGAACATACCCTCATCAGAGGAAAGGAACTCATTAGTAGAAACATATTCATCATCAGACATGGACTAAATTGAGTAATCTTCAATCACATTAACCCCATTGTAATCCTCTCTATTTCATGTGACTTGTATGATACCATTATCTAGCAATAACTGAACACCTTTTCTTACGATAGAACAACCACGAGAATCCCTACAGCATATCTGACATGACCCATAACGATGTTCTTCTTGGCCATCCATATGATAAAACGTAATGTGCAGCTGTACCATATCATTATTCAAATAATTCACATCAAAAATACGGAATTCACCAGGACATCCATAAACCATATTCACATATTCTTCATATTCAGCCTTTGGTCTGATTATGTGGATAAGACCTTCATCCATCATTTCTTGAAGACCAACTCTCACTTTATCACATCCATGGATATTTGTACTGCAAATACTACAACCAGCATGGTCATGTGTATAATAGATGAATTTAGAGATCAACATGCATCTTCACTAAGTCACCTCTAACCAGGTTGATATAAAAAATGCGGAAGTCCCCATGACAACCAGAAACCATATTTATGGCATTTCCACCTCCATGCTTGGGTAGTGGATTATATTTCACATTAGGACCAACATCTTTAAAATATAGAAGACCAGATCTCACCATCTTCTGCACTTTGGACTTCAAGGGATAACAATTTAAATGTTATGCCGCGGGGCTCCTTGATGAAAAGCACAAGTATGATCCGCCTTATAATACCATGGTAAAGGTGAAGGTATAGCATGGGGAGGTCTAGTCTGCACCAATTTCTTTTGAAATAATGCCAGAAACAATAATGCATAACTCATCCGAATAGGGTCAAAAGCTTCTCTCCTCTGACTTTACCCTTGATTTCCTTGAGGAGGTGGTCTCTGATAGGCAACAACAGTTGGAGCTACATTGATGACCAGAGTAACGTAAGAAAACTATTGTTCATATTGATGAAGTCTTCTCGATGGTCTAAACTTTCTTTCCTTAATGACAACATTTGTTTCACTTTCTTTCTTTCTAGAAAACCCATATGAGGATTTCTTTGTTCCTTCGTCTTTTGTCAAGCGTCCTTCCCTGCTAGCTTCTTCTACACGAACACCCATACTTACCATATCAGTGAAATCACTTGGCGCACTAGCAACCATCCTTTCATAATAAAATGATCCAAGGGTTTTCAGGAAGACCTTGGTAATTTCTTGCTCTCCCATCGGGGGTACCACTTGGGCAGCAACCTCGCGCCAACGTTGGGCATATTCTTTGAACGAATCCTTATATTTCCGAGCCATCGCTCTCAATTGGTCACGGTTAGGTGCCATAAACATAGTGTACTTATACTTCTTGATAAAAGCTTCACCTAAATCAATGAAGGTGTGGATATTGCTACTGTCCAAACCCATATACCATTTCAAAGTGGCACCGATTAAACTATCCTGGAAGAAATGAATAAGCAAGCATTTGTCATCAGTATGAGTGGACATCTTTCTGATATACATCACCAGGTGGTCACGGGGACAAGAGTTTCCCTTGTACCTCTCAAATTATGGCTCCTTAAACCTCAGTGCTACTTTTACGTTAGGAACTAAGCAGAGTTCACTGATGTTTTGTCCGAATAATTCTTTCCCTCGAAGAGCCTTTACTTCTTTCTGCATTTCATTAAATTGATTCTGAGAATCTCCCAATCGGTCATAGAAGCCTAAACTTTCTCTTGGTGAAGGAGAAGGATGATAAATTTCATCATTGATAACATGCATAACATTCATTGTAGGAGGCGCAACATGATGAATCTCATGATTAACAACAAGAGTAGCATGCACCACAAAAGGTGCATAAACAACAACAGTTTGAGAAAATGGAGCTACTTGAGCATCAAGATTGAGCAGCAGTAATTGGAGTAACAGAAATAGGAACTAACAGAACCTCATAAGCAACAATTGTCTGTTGTGGCTAAGTAGCATGAGGAGACGGTGGAGTAGGCGGTGGCTGATTTTGAGAAACCACCAATGGTTCCACCAAAGCAATCAGATTGGCCATACCGGCCCTCAAAGCAGTAACTTCTTCGCGTAGCTCGCGATTCTCTTATTCAAGATTCTCCATCTTCTTCCTAGAATTAGCCCGAGTATTGTAACGGCGAGACAACTTATTGACTATTAAAGTAGAGAAACACAGTAAGGCACCTGGGTATGAACATAAATGCAATAATATGTGCAAAATTATGCATGATATGCAATGCATATTATATATTTATTATTATTTTTATTTCAAGGAACTCAAAGAATTATAGGCAATTGAAAATATTAAAGTACTAACATATTTTGAAATATTGAAAATTTTATTATAATAACTTCAGAATGGATTACAACTTTTAGTACAAGTTTCAATGATCCTAGGTACAAGAGAACAAAGATAGAATCTAAAATCCTAAGGATCCAAAGCTGATAAAGATCTCTCCATACACTGACATTTTCCCATGAGTCTTGCATTCTGAGCCTTCAACTGCTTGTTCTCTCCTGCATACCCGTTGGCGACTTCTTTCCAACTACCAGAGTCAAAAAGTAAGCAACTAGGTCCTGGCTGAGCTCTAGAGGAAAATACAAAAATCAAAAATCACATTTCTTTTTACATTTACATTCTTGCATTGTTATTTATTCATTTTTTGTACAATATTCAATATGCTTGTAATAATCATTTAGATTTAATTCTCTTGCAATTTCCACATTTTTAAACTTGTATACCCCCTCTCCTAATGATGCAATAGCTTAGTATTTTTATTTTTCGCAATTTAATGCTTTATATACAAATGCTAGTAATTAGGGTTTGCATGGAAAGATTAAAATCAATGCTTAGAAAACCCTAATCAAGACAAATCAAGCATGTAATCCAATACCCTTGCACGCATACACCCTTAGAATAAATCCACTTTGTTGCCTTATAAAATGGCCATATTACACATGTGAGATATCTTAGTAAAAACAAACAAAATACAAGATCATAGTCCCTCGATGATGCTATCAAAGTTGCCTTTCAAAAATGATCTTAATCCCTAAAGAAAATGCTAAAATATCATACAACATTGCTAATTATAGTTATACGATGACCCACGCCCGTCCCTTTTACATCCAAAGATAAAGGTTACTTAACAAATCAATCGTAAGATAACTATGATGCAGTGGGAGAACTGACTTAAGGTTTTGCGTTTTATCGCAAATGTTACGGTTAGTAAGAGTCGCCACTGACTTTTCTTTTATCCAAAAGGAAAGGTGAAAAAGCATAGGAAAGACCTTTGAGACTGTTTCTTGAGTTCGGGGGGTAGATTATGAACAGGGAAGGTATTAGCACCCTTTTCATCCATGGTTTTTCATTGGCTCTTAGTTACTTGCTAGATCACTTTCTTTTGTTTGAAATTGTGCTTTGTGTGGTTTTTGAAAGTATTTTTGTAAGAGAGGCTATTGTTTAGGCAATCTTTGTAATGATTCTCGTTTGTAAGAATGTATACAAAGATGTTGATCTTTTGAAAATGTTTTCAATGTTTGTAAGATGTTTGGAAATGTGTGTGTTTGTTTTGGAAATAGCAAGGATATTTGTTTTGAAATGGAGCAAGTAATTAAGAGCAATCTACATACTCAAATGTCTTTCTTGTTCATTTTATTTTCCTTTGACATTGTTGTCTTACCATTGATTTGGTAAGCAACCCTATCTTTGGATGTAAACGGGACGGGTTTGGGTCATTGTATAGCCATGATTAGAAATATTGCAAGGTATCTTAGCATTTTTTGAGGGACTAATATTATTTTGTAAGGCAACTTTGAATAGCGTCATCGAGGGACTATAATCTTATATTAGTTTGTTTTTGCCAAGATACTTTACATGCGTAATATGACCATTTTGTATAAGGCAACCAAGTGGAGTAACCCTAGGGGTGCTTGTGTGAAAGTGTGTCATTTTCATGCTTGATTTTGTCTTGAATTAGGGGTTTTATATTTAATTGATTTTTTATCTTCCCATACAAAACCCTAATTACTAGCATGTTATATAAAAGCGATAAATTGCGAAATTTAAAGTTACTACACTATTACAACATTTGTGGGAGGGGGATATACAATTTATGAATGGGGATTTGCAATAATATAAACCTAATTAATTTATTACAACCAAATTGAATTTATACAAGAATTGAAATATACAAGATGAATTAAATATGCAAGAATATGTGTATGCAAAGAAGATTTTTGTTTGTTTTTTTTTATGTGAAAATTTTTTGACCTAAACCTAATTAGAGAAAAACTAAATAAATCAAAATTAAATTAACTTAAATCAATTAAGAAAAGAAAGTAATTAAGAAAATATTTTTTGCATAAAACCATAATTTTATTTAAAAATAAATGAAGTTTATAAAAAGATATTTTTATATTTTTTTCTTGAAAATAATATGGTGCTATAAAGTTGTTTGGTCTTTTTTATATTAAAAATATATTTTCACTAGTATAAAAATAAATAATATTTTAGTTTTAATTAATACTTATAAGGTTATTTAATAAAAATAGATAATATATAATTAAATAAAAATATTTTTTGTGAGGAAAATAAAATAAAATAAGCCAATATATAAATCTATCATTTTTATATTTTCTATGATTTTTAATATTAAGAAAAATATATTTAAGAAAATAAAATGATAATAAAATAAACAAATAAAATGATAATGGGCCAAGGGTGTCACAAGTAAGCAGGGTGCATGATGTTAACAAAAAAACCATAGGCCCATGAAACAGAAGCCCAGCGCTGCAAGGGACAATAAAAGTGGAAAAATGTGAGAGAATGCAAAAGGCAGCACGCTGAGGCTCGAACCCATGACCTCTAGCAATTACGCGCGTTGCCTTACCACTGGGGTGGCTGTACATCCGTTTATATAAACAAAACCAAAAATATATATTAGAAACTACTTTCGGAAGGCAACTTCATCTTCAAACTTGAGCCATGGCAGGACCACCTGTATCTTCCTCATTTCTCCATAAAAATGGAAAGTTCAAACATGAAAATTGTGGTGTTTCATCCCACGAGTTCAAATACATAACTTATGTAAACTACAAGTCAAAGATAAAATCTAACTTCACTGGCCCTAATTTGAAACCTAATTTTTACAGAAATTTAAAATCCAAAATTCTCTATACACAGTTAATATAAATGGAAACTATGAACAAGGTTAGCTTTAGAGCAAGGATATCTACATCTTGTTTTCACAAATCAGGATCAAATGATGCTTGTATGAAGAGATAAAAGTTTGAGTTTTTACCTCTTACAGCTGGAATCATGAATGGAGTTTGAGCAAGTTTTGAGAAGTCCTGAGGATCTGTTTAGCTTTCCTAGACCTCCCTGAGTGTATTCTAACCCTTACTTTATCTTAAAAGTCCCTGAATCTCTCTACTCAAGTCAACCTGCAAGCTTGATATTTGAAAATGGTGGATGGGGATGGAGGAGTTACGTTTAGGGAACCATGGTCTGGATCACTTTGATATGATGTATATTAAGTGTTTGGGTGGTTAAAACTTAATACGCACAAGTGGATTTGGAGATGGCTATGTGAGGTTCAAAACTGTCAAGTTATAAAAGATTCTGAGTTACAAAGTGTTTTTGGAGTCTTTTGGAGTCTTAGCCTTCGTGTCTCAACTTGCAAATAGGGTGTCTACTTAAAAGCAAAAGGTCTTAAGTCTTGTAACAACTCATATTTCAAGAACTCACATGTTTTGCTTGGTTACTTGTTTTTGAAGCAAGGATAGCAAGCATGTTTTCAAGGTGTAGTACCAAGCTTGTAGGGGGGATGTGACCTTTAAACATACTTGTTATGATTGATTGGAATGTGTTTTTGCATAAAAAATAAGTGCAAGGCTCAATGCAAGCTGACTTTGCATAAAGCTTGCTTTTCCAAAATGGCAATGTTACCTTTCTCCCAAAATGGAATTATTCTTGTACAATGCATTCAATGCTTGGCTTAAAGCTTCCAACAGCTGTGAAAACATTTAATTATGGAGTAAAAGTCAAGTTAGAAGCCTTCAAAGTAGGATTTGTTCAGCATGCTTGAGGATTGGATCCAATGTTCTTCACAAAATGGCTTGAAATCTAAGTGACAAATCACCAACATCATCTCTTCGATTCTCCCTACTTAAGAATGATCTCAAGGATTTATTTGATATTTTGGAAAGCTTGCAATGTGCTCTACAACTCATCTTTTAATTTATTTTGAAAATTCCTCTTGAAACCATGTGAAAAATTGCCATGAAGTTAGGTAAAAAATCTGCCTAACTAGGGAAAAATTTCACTAAGTTATTTTTAGTTCATGAGCATGTATTCACAAAATTATATCTTGAGATCCAAGAATTTTTAGGAGAAATTGTGTGAAGCAAAGTTGTATATTTCATGGAGACCTAAAACTTTAATGTTGGAAGTTTCCTTTGAATCATCTTGCATCACGGTGAAAATTTGGCTCAAAGTTGAGAAAAAATAAGAAATTTTCTATACTTAGAAAAATTTCTAAGTTAAGAAATTTCAAATTTTCAAAACAAAACCTTAAATCCTTGATTTCTTGTTGGAAAAGTTTCATATTTTGCATGTTTTGATGAATTATGACCTTTGGGACTTGACTTTGACCAAAAAGTCAAAGTTTGACTTTTCAGTATACAATTGACTTTTGATCAGTTGACTGAAAAATTCATCTGTCAATCCAATGGATTTGTAATGTTTTGAATCATGTTATTAGGTCAAAATGATTCAATCTTCTTAAACCTGAAGAGTTAGATTGGCGAGTTTTGCCATTCGTGACTCGAAGGTGGAAGATGATTGGACACTAGAGTGCCCAGAAATTTGCACTCGATGATGTGATGATAGAAGGAATGGGCTTAAAGATGCCATTTAGAGAGGTGATAGAAAGTTGTGGCAGATGGGCTTAAAGATGTCATCCAGAAGTGATTGTTGAATTGTAATTTGTAAGCTGGAAGAATGATTATCAGAATGGAGTCCGTGTCTAGAGTGTATATGTACTGTATCTGAAAGTTGAATCTGAATGAGTATCAGAATGGCATCCGTGTCTAGAGCGTATCTGAGTTGTATCTGAAAATTGAGTCTAAATGAGTATCAGAATGGCGTATATGTCTGGAGCGTATCTGAACCGTATCTGAAGACTGAGTCTGAATGAGTATCTGAATGGCGTCCGTGTCTGGAGCTTATCTGAACCATATCTGAAGACCGAATCTGAATGAGTATCAGAATGGCATCTGTGTCTGGAGCATATCTGAGCTGTATCAAAAGATGAATCTGAATGAGTATTAGGACGGCATCCGTGTCTGGAGCGTATCTGAACTGTATCAAAATATTTTAGAATTTTGTTAATGGTAGATGTTAACCTTATCCTGAAAAGGGTAAAATGTTAGCTAAAACAATATGTTTATGTTGTATGAAATGCATAGTATAATGCATTCACGTTATCAATGTTTATGATATATGGATGCAATATATGAGTGTTGAGCTAGTTTGCTGCACAGCTGTTAGATTGGGGAAAATAGATCCTTGACTGTTGCTGAGGATATGTAAGTCTTCACGTCTTGAAGTTGAAGTATTGGTGAATTTCTGCCGAGAGAAATAAACTCTGTTGTAAGGGCAATGCCATGTAATGCTTGTAAAATCCTATTGGGGAATCCTGAGAAATTTGATGATTTCTACTGGGGATCAACAATTTGAAGCTTTGTTCTGCTGGGGATTTAAATGACGTACATTAGGGGATTACTTATGGAATAGCCTAGAGATATTTTCCTATCCTTTCAACCTATCAGTAATTGCCTCTTTTCATTTTGTTTATTTGTAAACAGTAATTATGTTCAAATGCATATATTTAACAATGAATCATTGGACGTTTTTGTAAACAAAACACAAGCGTAAAGAAAAGACAAATAGTTTTTGCACTTTCAAAGGGATATCTTTGTATTGACTTTGAGTAAGTATTTTTGTACAAGGAGACAAACATTCTGGTAAGAGAATGCTGTCATAAAAAATTAAAATTTTGATACAAAGAAAAGATAGTTATGTGTAATAATCCCATGGGGTTTCTATTCTGCTATAGCCTTCGTATCTCTGAGCATCTGGTATATTCGTTGCTTCGCCCGAAGATGATTGAATTGATCAGAACCTCTGAGTTTTTCAGTGGAAGCCAAAGCTTGTCCATAAAGTGATCTAACGGGACATAGTCGTACGCCTTAATTCCCTAACTTTTTCCTGGACCGCCCTTTCGGCTTTTCAGTCCACCAGGAAACCCTTTTTGGCCCAAGTCGCCCTTTCGGGTTTTCAACTTGCCGGGTGTACAAATTTTTTTGTTTTATCCCTAACTTTTGCCTGAACCTTTTTGGTTTACCGGGATGCCCTTGTTTTGTCTAGGTATGTCAACCTAGCGGGACTCTTATGCGTAGTATCTTTTGACTATGTCTGCGTTTGCAGGGTGTGGCAGGTCATCGCCATCCACGGTGGTCAAGATCATTGCCCCACCGGAGAATATGTTTTTGATTATAAATGGTCCTTCATAGGTAGGAGTCCATTTTCCCCTGGGATCACCTTGTGGCAAGATGATGCGTTTGATCACTAGATCTCCAACTTGATACACTTGGCGCCTGACTTTCTTGTTGAAAGCCTTGATCATCCATTTTTGATACATTTGACCATGGCAAATAGCAGTAAGTCTCTTTTCATCAATTAAATTCAGTTGATCAAGTCGAGTCTGGATCCAATCATGTTCGTTCAGCCCTGCATCCTTCATAATCCTCAGAGAGGGGATCTGGACCTTGATAGGCAAGACAACTTCCATGCCGTAAAACAAAAGAATAGGGTGTTGCCCCAGTTGATGTGCGAGTCGTGGTACGATACCCGTTGAGAGCGAATGGTAACATCTCATGCCAGTCTTTGTATATGATTGTCATCTTCTGTATGATATTTTTAATGTTCTTATTTGCAGCCTCGACAGCACCATTCATCTTTGGCTGATAGGGAGAAGAATTGTGATGCCGAATCTTGAATTGTTCGCACAAGGCGGTGATCATAGTGTTGTTTAGATTTGTACCATTGTCAGTGATGATCCTTTCTGGGATACCGTACCGGCAAATGAGGTTTTGCTTGATGAAGCGGGCAACAACATTCTTGGTACCAGAAGTGAAGGAAGCTGCCTCCACCCACTTGGTAAAGTAGTCAATGGCCACTAGGATGAAGCGATGTCCATTGGAGGCTGTCGGCTTGATTTACCCAATCATATATATTCCCCGTATAACAAAGGGCCAAGGACCCGTCAATACATTCAGAGGAACCGGAGGTACGTGCACCTTGTCAACATAAATCTGGCATTTATGGCAGGTTCAAGAGTGTTGATAGCATTTTGCTTTAATGGTATACCAGTAATATCCTGCCCGTAGGATTTTCTTTGCCATCGTATGCCCACTGGAGTGGGTGCCAAAGGTGCCTTCATGCAATTCAGCCATGATCCTTTTAGCTTCAACCTTATCTATACACCGAAGTAACACAGAGTCATGATTGCGTTTATACAGGATGCCGTTACTAAGGAAGAACTTAGCAGAGAATCTCCTCAAGAACTTCTTATCATTTACCGAAGCTCCTCCTGGATATTCTTGAGTCTCGAGATACCTCTTGACTTCGTGAAACCATGGCTGGTCCACTACTTCTTAAGTATTAATCTCGTGACAGTGCGCTGGTTCCTCCATTCGTTCAATGGTGATCTAGGGAGCCTCGTTATCCCAATTAAGTTTAAACATAGATGACATTGTGGCTAGAGCGTCTGCTAGCTGATTTTCTTCTCACGGGAAATGCTCGAAGGTAATCTTCTCAAAATGTGTTAGCAACGTCAAAACATGTTCTTTGTAAGGGATAAGGTTTGGGTTTTTGGTGTCCCATTCCCCTTTGATCTGGTTGATAACCAAAGCTGAGTCTCCGAATACATCCAAGGATTTGATTCCCAAGTCTATGGCAGTGTTGAGACCGAAGATGCATGCTTCGTATTCCGTCATGTTGTTTGTACAATTGAAGCAAAGTCTTGCGGTAAATGGAGTATGACACCCTTCGGGAGATATGAGCACAACACCAATACCATTGCCCAGTGCATTGGATGCTCTATCAAAGAACACAGTCCACTGGGATCCTTGTTCAGGTCCGTCATATGGCCTGAATTCTTCACAGTTGTCTAATGTCATGATGTCTTCATCCGGAAATTCAAACTTCATGGACTGGTAGTCTTCTACAGCTTGGTGAGCAAGGTGATCAGCTAGTACACTACCGTTTATTGCTTTCTGGGTAGTATATTGTATGTCATATTCTGTCAGGATCATCTGCCATCTCGCTATTCTCCCAGAAAGAGCAGGCTTCTCGAACATGTACTTTATCGGATCCATTTTAGATATCAACAAAGTAGTATGAGTCAACATATACTATCTTAGCCGGCGAGCAGCTCATGCCAGAGCGCAACAAGTTTTCTCGAGCAGTGAATATCTGATTTCACAGTCGGTAAACCTTTTGCTCAGGTAGTAAATAGCGTGCTCTTTTCGCCCAGACTCGTCATGCTGTCCCAATACACACCCAATTGAATTTTCTAAAATAGTCAGATACATGATCAACGGTCTTCCCTCAACTTGTGGTATCAACACAGGATGCTCTTGTAAGTATTCCTTGATTTTGTCAAAAGCAACTTAGCATTCATCATTCCATTTGACTACTTGATCTTTCTTTAATAGTTTGAATATTGGCTCACAAGTGGCTGTCAGGTGAGAAATGAATCTGGCAATATAGTTCAAACGTCCCCAGAATCCTCTGACTTCTTTTTCAGTGCAAGGAGCAGACATCTCTTGTATTGTTTTAACTTTGGCAGGATCGACCTCGATACCTTTTTTGCTGACGATAAAGCCTAAGAGTTTTCCGGACCGTACTCCAAATGTGCATTTGTTTGGATTCAACCTCAGCTTGTACTTCTTCAGTCTCTCAAACAGCTTTTGTAAGTGATCAATATGCTCTTCTTCTTTTTGCAATCTGGCTATCATATCGTCCACGTAGACTTCTATTTCGTGATGTATCATGTCGTGAAATAGAGCTACCATGGCACGCTGGTAGGTTTCCCCAGCGTTCTTTAGTCCAAATGGCATTACCTTGTAGCAGAAAGTGCCTCACTGCGTGACAAATGTTGTTTTCTCCATGTCCTCAGGCGCCATTTTGATTTGGTTGTAACCTGAGAATCCGTCCATGAAGGAAAACACTTTGTGTTGTGCCGTATTGTCAACTAGGATATCAATGTGGGGGAGTGGAAACTCATCCTTAGGGCCTGCCCTATTAAACTCTCGGTAGTCCACACACAATCGCACTTTGCCGTCATTTTTGGGCACGGGAACAACATTGGCAACCCATTGGGGGTAAGAGGTGACATCCAAGAATCTAGCGTTGAATTGCTTCATGACCTATGCTTTAATATTTTCTGACATATCCGGCCTCATTCGACGAACCTTTTTCTTTACTGGCGGAAAATCCTCTCTTGTAGGCAGACGATGTACCACAATATCTTCATCAAGTCCTGGCATGTCTTTGTACGACCAGGCAAAGACTTCGAAATAATCATGTAACAACTGAATCAGACGCTTCTTGATACTGGGTTCCAGATTGGCACCCACCTTGACCTCTTTTTTATCTTCTTCGGTATCTAGGTTGATTGTATCCATGGGTTCCTTGTGAGGCTGGATGGTTCTCTCTTCTTGTTGTAGCAGTCTGGAAGGTTCCCCTGGTACATCACAATCTTCCTCACCTTCCTCTTCGGCTTAGTAGATTAGATTCTCAGAGTCACAAAAGGCCATAGCAGTATCGTTACCCAAGAGATCCCGAATGGATGTATACCTGCATTGTGAGTGTGGGTGTGTGTAAGGGTATAGCTATCTTTGAAAGAAAGTAAAATGTAAAAGAAAAACAATGAGCACAAAAGTTTGTATGCGAAAACGTCCATGATTCATTGATGTCATATGAAAAATGAGATAATAACCCTTACAAATATACCATTGTGCCTCGGGTAAGACACAAAATTTTAAGAGTGCGAATTGTTTTGAATATTACAGATCCAACAAAATGTAAAGACAAATTAATGAGGTATGAAAGTGATTGGGACAAAGTCTCTAGCCTCCCAATTGCTTAGCCCTCCATTGATAGTCAGGAAGATCCAATCCTCCAGGTTGCATCCATCTTCACCATCTTCCATTGTGTTGACTTCACGTTTGCTGATCTTCAAGGGTGGCCCTCCAGCACGGGCACGACGTACAGCCTTTTGAGCACTTGAAGTGAAACCTAGGCCAAACTTGTCAGACTTATACAGGATATCTGGGAGTTGTCCCCAGATAGTGCACCCTCCTTCCTCTATCACTGCTTTAGCATCCTTTAGCGACGATATCCAGAGTGGAGGCCTCGTAATCTTGGGAACTGCCTTGGTCACTGCCATATCTTGAGGGACCTCTTCAAAGTGTTGAAATGGATTTTCAATGAATTCACTGTCCAATTCCACATATCTGAAGGAATTGAGATGGCTGAACATGTATTCTTCCTCTC